>JARFJB010001852.1:415000-650000 GCA_036346205.1 Vesta saturnalis | reverse complement strand
GACACACAGACACACAGACACACAGACACAACACAACGACACACACAACAACACAAACACAACACACACACGCACACACAACACCACAACCACACACACACACGCACACATCACACACACACGCATCGACAAAGCACCGACAGACACACGACACACGCACCACCACACACACCACCACACACACGACACGCACACACACGACACACGCACAGCACACACGCATACACCCACACACACACGCACACACGCTCAAAGCACATACGCACACACGCACACGCACACAGACGCCCATACGTCCATATCCACTCACGCACCCACGAACTCATGCACATACGGACACGATCGATAGCTCGCACAGACAAACACACACACACACGCCTACATGCACACACGCGTTCGCTCGCTCCCACGCTCACTTGCTCGCTCGCACGCAAGCACGCACGCAAGTACGTACGCACACACCCACTCACATGGGGACATACATACACGCGCACATGCACACACGCATACGCGCACACACGACACACGCACAAACGACACACGTACAGGACATACTCGCACTTCCGCACACGCGCACACACACACGCGCACACGCTCACAGGCACACACCACAAGCACACGCACACACGCACACAGCGACACGCACAAACGCACACACGCACACACACACACACACACAACAGACACACACACACACACAACAGACACACACACACACACACACACACACACACACACACACCCACCACCACCCACCACACACACCACACACACACCACACACACACTCACACACACACACACACACACACACACACACACACACACACACACACACACACACACACACACACACACACACACACACACACACACACACACACACACACACACACACACACACACACACGCACACACACACACA
Source organism: Vesta saturnalis (assembly GCA_036346205.1). Taxonomy (NCBI): domain Eukaryota; kingdom Metazoa; phylum Arthropoda; class Insecta; order Coleoptera; family Lampyridae; genus Vesta; species Vesta saturnalis. The sequence goes on along the minus strand of JARFJB010001852.1, from coordinate 649,076 downwards.
CACACCGCACAAAGACACAGGCACACACACCCAAACGCTTGATCGCATGCACACAGGCACACACAAATACACGCACACACGTACACATGCATATACGCACACACGCATATTTTTTGAAACCACTCGTAGTTATCAGAATAAAAAATTCTTAATGTAGAATTTTTTCAATATCTGAACAATGATTGATTTTATAAGAAAATGTGAAGACATATGTTTAAGTAAAGTTTATTTTTACAAACTTTTTCTATAAAGATTCTTAATATAAATCCAAATAAAAGTAAAAATTAAATAAATATGATTGAAATTGCTTAAACAGTTATGAACATTTTGATGGAAGCGGGCGGCTTTTGATTTTTTTTTAATGTTAGGATCTAGGTGTCTATTAACCTCTATTTGACATGCATTTTTAAACGACTGTTTGACATAGATTATAGATTTGTTTTTAGAATGTTGCCTATTTTCGTAATGAATTTATTATAAACGAAGTTGCATAATAATTATCCTAAAAAAATTGTTTTTGAATTTATTTCAGTTCTTTTAATTACATTTTGTAGGTTGAGAGGTCGTTTGTTGTTCCTCACCAGATGTTTTAGATTTTGAGCAGTGGCTCTCACGGGCGGCAAATGGTTGAAAATGTACGTGATTATTGAATTAGTTAATTGAAAATGTTTAATTGCTGTTTGAAGTTAAAACCTCCTTTTTGAGGGTGCAAAAATATTTTGTTTAATTTTAAGGGGTGGCAAATGGACGTGATTTTATGTAGTGATTAAATTAGTCAACGAAACATCTTGTGACCTATTTTTAGGACACAATGCTCTTGGCTAGCTCTTCAGCACGGCGATGGAGGCGTGGGAAAGGGTTCAAAAGAAATAAACAGGCAGTCTCGAAGACTGGAAAATAAATACTTTTTATGCCAATAATGAATCCCTTTTTTTAATCGTTGGTACAGAAACAGGACACAAAAATACAACTGGCGTTGGTGGTAGAACTAATAAGGGTTAAAATTTCTTTTTGATTCAGTAAATAAATAGACTGCTTCTCAGCGCTTGTTTTGTCCGCACAGGGACAATCCAAATATGTGATTAAGCTAAACACAAATCTCCTTAATCTAGTAGACATAAGAATATTCGGTTAATTACATACTAGTTATACCCGTTAATTAAAAATTAATTACACTTTTTTTCCAAGAAACATTCTCTAATAGCTATACGAAATGATACCTTAATAAAGACCCCAAATCCAAAATAATCATTAAATAGATAACGAAAATATTTACATTTTATAAAAGGTAAAAGTTAGATAATTACATAACTGCCATAACAGGATTTGCAATTGATAGTATATTACGTAATAAGTGTTGTAAAAGGCATATTACGCACGAATGGAAAAATTATGCACGCAGCCGTGTAGCGGCGAGTGCATAATTCCATGAGTGCGTAATTGCTCTACAACACGTATTACGTACTATACTTTACCTACGACCATAGACACTGTGCCAAAAAAGTCTGGACTACTTTTAATATTTTCATTTTTATCAGGTATTCATTTTTATCAGGTATTGTAGGTGATGCTTAAACACGTCGATTTTTTATTTTAGTCGTTGTTTTTTGTTGTTCGTTTCATGTATACATAGAGACCTAAAAACTAGTAATCTTCATTTCTTTAAATGGGATACTCTGTATATTATTGCATCTTTAGATTTTTGATCAATTTTATTTCAAACAATTTTACAAAATTGTCTCACAACTTTGATGATCATACACGATATAATTCGTTCTATTTACTACTACGTTGGTTTAATTAACATTAGAAACATTATAATAATTATTTATGGTTACTGTACAATTATCACGTATATTAGAAGTATTTCGATTTGTCGATTCATATGACATTGTAATATTTTTATTTGTTAATATAGTCAAACTGTGCGTTTTGTTTACGAAAACTGTGCGATTTGTTTACCGTGCGTAGTGACGTATTTACCGAGGCTGTGTGTAGTGTGTTTTCGTCTATTTTCTACAGTGGTCGTAGGTAAAATATTTACTATACTGTGGAACTTAAAAAAACTGTTATAGTAATTTACAGTATCTTTGAAAAAGGAAAAGTAAAGGTTGAAACAATTAGGTAAGCACAGAATTAAGGAAGAAGCCATAGATTCAGTGCCATTAGCTTCGGACTAAAGAGACAGGAATGTAGAATTAGGACTGATTACTCAATATAAATTTACTATTAAGTTGGTTCACTAAGAGTTATGAATAAAAGCTAAAATTTAATTAATATCTAGCAGTGAGCACTAATATCAAGCACAAATATAATAATCGAGTCAAGCCAAAGGATGTATTAATATATACACCAAGCTATAAGAATGGGTACATGCAAATTTAAACAGATATATTAAGCAATACGAAGCTATAAAGCAAGTGGGTATCTTAAGGTGGGAATAGACCAAGCAAAATTGTTGTGCAACAGCTGAACAACACGTAAGCAGCTGTTCGTAAACTTGTTTCCGTGGGGAGAAAACATTGTCGACAAACTATTTGTCAACATCGACCTACCTAGTTTCTCCGGTGTTTGTCCAATGTTCGTTTAGTCGGTGCCCAAATGTGCGACGAACAAGATGTTCTACTCGCGTTATAATAAAAATTTTGTAGTGATGTAGGTTTTAGAAAATTTAAATGGTCTAATAAAGTTCAAGCTTAATAAAAACTCATACGGTGATGTAATTTGAACCAGATAATTAATAAATAAGGAAGTTGGGCAAAGTTTTCCCTAAACACAAATTATTTAACAAATTGAAATACTAACCTTTCACCACTAATTATATGCCGTCTCGTCCACAATCGGTAGATTAAAAATAAGGAGGATTCTACTATATTGACTTGTTAACACACATGAAATGCGGCTTGTTTCTCTCCTGCTTAATTATTTTCTTTTCTCTAATTAATAAATAAAACAGTGTAAAAAAATTATAAAAAAAATATATAATTAAATGAATTCTCGAGCGCCATGTTATCTTTGTCAAGAAATAACAAAACCTAAATAATGAACAATAAAAACTTTCTATAAATATCAAAAATTAACAATGTGAAATTAAGTTTATTTACCCAATATATGGATGGTTAAGGAGAGGAAAGAAAAAGGTTTTAAAACTAAGCTTAAAAAATAAAAAATCACCACATAAATACCTCAGTATATTGATTTTCTTATAGACAGCTTCCAGTGTTTAATTATGGATGCGGAACGGTCAACCAGTATGAAAGCGTTTCTACATCTTCCTTGCGTATTCTTGTAACAACGCGATCAACTAGGTATTTGAAGGAATTTTCAATCCACTAAACTTATTGTATTCTTGATGTGTTATTTTATTAAAATTGCATTTTAAGATGATATTATTTGAATGAAGAGAAACTTGCGTAAATAAGTAACTTAAGAGCCATTTGAGATTAAATATGTAGTGACTTATAAAAGTACCATATCAAAGTAAGTAAAATATAAGTATGAGTAAGTAAGTAAGTAAGTAAATAAGTGCCTTAAGTGAGTATAAGGGAATAATATAAGTACTATAATGAATGTACGTGAGTGCCTGGAAAGAGCAAATGCTTAAGCTTAAAATATAATGAATTAAAAAATAACTTACCACCAAAATCTGATGGCACCAAGTATAAAAATTAAGTAAAAACCATTATAACAATGTCTTCTGCTTTAACATTCAGCAGCAAGTGAAGAAAAAAAATAGAGGTTTTCAGAATTGCTTCTGTAAGTGCCCCCCCTCAAGAAGTTGTCACGCATTGCGCGAAATACAATGATCGGAGTCCAATTTTTAAAAGAAAGGGAACTATAACTATTTATGTAATATTACACCCAAAATATATGTTCTAGGAAATGCAATTTAAGTTGCCTTTCTCAATTTTACATGTACATAATTAAAACTCCTCTAATTTTACGCCAAATAAATTAATGATCTTAGATTAACGTATTTTTTAATACAACCACTAAAAAAGGCTGTTACAGCGTGGTGTGCGTTCTTATTTATAAAAACGCTAACAGAGAACGACAGTTTTTACCAATATTAAGAATGGAGGACAACGTGTTGTGCAATAACTTCTCTCGAATGGATACAACTACATTTGAAAAACTCATTGTAATGATTGGTCTTAAAATTGCAAAGAAAACATAAGAAATACCGAGAACCAATATGTGTCAAGACAAGATTATTGGTAACTTTACGGTTTCTAGCTACAGGAGATTCGTACGTCAGTCTAATGTACCTTTTTCGCATATCGAATCAGTTAATTGGTACTATAATTCCGGAATTATGCGAAGCGCTAATAGAAGCTTTGACGGATCAGATCCATGTAAAAAATCAAAATCTTTTCTTATTATTTATTCAAATAAGTAGGTAGATAACATCGTTTTTAAGACAATTCCGCATAGTTATCTCCCTGTTGGTTTTGGGATGAAAGTAGAGCGTCAATAAAGCTATGTTCCTACGGCTCTAGGATAGCATGCTGAACGCTTTCTGTTGAATATGGAGACGGGACTGGTGATGGATAAGATGACGAACTTGCAGTAGATACAGTTAGCGGTGGCAAATCTGTTGTCCTTTGATTAAGCTGTCCTTGTGATTGGTGGCGCATTTGCATATCGGCATCACGGAGAATGCAATTAATTTTATGTTCCACGTTAGCTCGAATAAATACATTATACGTTCTTAATCTATTTCCTACGTATTCTCCATATACGTCAAAGCTGTCCCTTTGATCGCTCTCCTGCTAGTGCTTTTCTTGCTTTAAAAGCTTCGTCAATTTGAATATCAGAAGGACTGGAGCGCTTCCCCGACGTTTTCTTTCCTGGTGGTACCAACTGCCTCACGGTGTCACGAGACGGCTCTGATTTATAAAGTTGAGAATCAGAAGAGATTTCCTGTCTTGGTGGTAAAACCTTTGTCACTGTGTCACGCGATAGTTCTACATGAATGTTGGACGAATCCTCATTAGAAAGAATTTCTGATTGTAATGTGTCGTCTTCTTGTGTATTTTACAATTCCTGCGTCTGTAACGAAAAACAATAAATAAAAACACCCGGTATGCATTAATGATACATAGTGAAACTGTAAATTCCTAAGATAAAAATATTGCAATAACCGAGGGGTGTCAAAATTTTAGTAAGTTTTGAAAAGATTGTACTCAACATCCTATTTTAAAATTACCTTTAAGTACAATCGTTTCTAACTACGGATATTTATATACGAATTTCAAAAATGCCCCTTTTAAATAGGTTTTAAAAGCGCTTCTAAAGTTAAAAGAGGGTGTTGAATATGGGACAGACTGCGTGTGTATGTAGGCGGGTACAGATTTTTAATACAGTACTTTTGAGAGGTGGTAGAGACTCGCAGAATAAGGGAACTCATCTTAATAACGAAAATGTTGACTTAGTTGGACATTTCTTATTATGTACCTATTTTTTTTTAGTTACCCGCTTCACTCAAGGAGTGGCTTCAAGTTGCCCATGATTATGAAGACCTGTGGAATTTTCCTCAATGCGTAGGAGAAATTGATGGGAAACATATCGTACTACAAGCCCCTTTTAAAAGTGGAAGTTAATATTATAATTACAAGGGCACTTTCAGTATTGTCCTTATGGCAGTAGTATAGCAAAGTATAGATTTATATGGTCGGGCCGGCGAGAGGTCTCTTATGACTCATCTTTTAGTAAAGCATGGTTTAAGATTTTAAAAACGTATCTCGTTATTGGTTCATATAGTTAGTAATTTTGAATACCAACAAAACATCGTCAATGTTTCTAGGTTATTTTGAAATTTAAGCCGCAGTGTCAAATTTAAATAGTGAAAATTATTAGCGTACCTGGATAATGGAGGTTAAAGGTAAACTTGGCCCCCGTTATCGCGTTCCATCTCGAAATAATGCAGTGTATTCATTAACATTACTTGAGTTTGGCTTTTCAAAGATTTACCTTTTAATGACATCATTATTTGCTGCAAAATACATAAATGCATTCAATCAGTTGGAAATACATTTTGAATTATAAACTAATAAACTAATAAATTACGAAGCGAAAGATAAATTATTATAACTACAAAACACGATGCGATTATACGAAACGAAATACGAAGAATAATTTGAGGTTAAATAGCCAAGAAGTTATCTGACAGCGTCATGCGCTTTGACCTTAGAATCGACATACGTTTTTCAGTCCTGCATTTAAAATATATAGCAGACGTAGTATTATAACCCGTTTTTCTTTAAGTGGGAACTTCCCACTGATATAAAGGGAAACAGACGCATTTCGCAGTAATAATTATATCCCCATTTTCGAGTCCGCCATGAGACACCTCTCACCGGCGCTACTATACATGCGAATTTGAGATGTCAGGGACGAATTTCCGATGTTGGGGTTTTTAAAAATACAGATTCTGCAAAGAAACTAAACGCTGGTACATTAAAATTGGCACCTGCAAAACTGCTGTCAGGACATCGGGACAGGACAACACCTTTTGTATTTGTTTGGACAATGCGTTTCCTCTACAGGAGAACTTCATGAAACCATTTCCAGGAGAACATGCAAAAGGGGACGTTCCAACGTTCATTTAATTACAGGTTATCACCGGCAAGACCAGTAATGGAAAACACTTTTGGAGTTCTGTGAGCTGTGTTTCGAGTTCCGCTAAAAGCCTTGCTATTGCAACCTGATAATGCTGAAAAAGTTGTTTTGGGCTGTTGCTACTTGCATAATTTTTTACAAAACAATAAATCAGCCCCAGTTTTGTACAGTTCGCCTGGAACCTGTCATAAAGAAGATATTTCCTCTGGAATTTTGAGTCCTGGATCCTGGCGAAACGAACCAGAACCTTCAGGGACATTTTTAAATGTAAAGAGGATTGGTAGAAAAGCAACCAGAGTAGCAGAAGTGATCCGGGAACAACTTGAGCGTTATTTTTCAACCAATGAAAGAGAGCCGTGGAAAGACAAAATGGAATGAAAAATAAATTAATAGTAAAAACATTTTTAAAAACAAGCGTTTATTCAAATGTTCTAAAAAGAAGAAAATAAACTTTAAATTAAATCAAACCCATTCATTTATTACATTATACAATTTCTATTATATAAAGGCTTGTCGAGAGATTTACTTGAGTAAATTTATTTTGTAAAATACATACATTTTTTCTTAGAATTACTAGTGTCAAGATACATACATACATACAAGTGAAGTTAAATAAGCTTGTAATAATATTGTATGTGTTAATGTTAATATAATTATTATGATTCTGTAAACAGGCAATAAAAAAATAATGCTTACTTACCTCGACTTCAGTATCTCTTGTATGTCTCGGTTTATTATTGTCTTTTAAAAACATTAAATGTCTGTATCCAAACCAATGAGAAACGTACAATTCACTTGTCCCTTGGCCCGATTTTGTGACGCCTTTAACATATTCTCGTCTAAATTGAGTTTGTAGAACTTTCCATTTTCGCTCAAATTCTTCCGCGAAAGCCCTAGAGCTTCAGGTATGTTATTAAATGCGTCAGTACGTTAGTTTTTGTTCTTATAAGTCTCATTTTCGGGATTCCGTATATTCGGAAAACCTCTTACAAGGTCTATCACGATCAGAGTTTGCTCTTCAGTCCAGTTCTGAAACATTTTAATAACGCATGAAAACTCTTTCGATACGAGTCATCACACTGCTTGAAATGAACTACTTATCTGCTAAAATGTAAAATTATGCCGTATACGCGTCTACACTGGCGACGCTGTGTGCGCACTGTTGAGCAACATCTTCTTTGATGTACCGGCTCGAGAGCGAACACCGCGCAACAGATCGGCAACTGTTGCGCAACACGTGCACACTGGATGAACTCGTGTGTTGTTCGACTGTTGTTCAACTGTTGCACAACAATGTTTGCTTGGTATATTCCCAGCTTTAGGGTAAATCTGTCTTCGATCTGGTTAACTCAGGTTCTTTAACAGGATTTTCAACCGAGCAACTCAAAAAAATGTCACTGAATAGCAATTGTTCCAAAGGAGATCCTACCAAAAAAATAAGCGGCCTACAAAAATAGAATAAATGGAGTGTAAGGTGTTATTTCCGAAACAAACTTGTTTGAATACAGATCGTTTAAAACAATCAATTGAAATTAAAATTCATCAATTTTGCATGTACGCTTTCCTATTCTTTAAAAAAAGTCAGAAAAAAGATAGTTTTAACAGTGAGCTATGACCTTTTGTATGTAAAATGCGCGAATTAAAATTCTCTGACTAGACAGCTTGTTAAGCAAGTAAAAAATGAGGTATCCCTAGTAAACTGGATGTGCATATTATAAACCTAAAATGTCGTAGGCATGTATACTCCATGCCAGCCGGGGTGGTACCACCACCATTACCATGGGATCCTTAATATTGGGTCTCCGATTTTCGAGCTCGGTAAGGGCTGCCGGTTACCATTTCCTTCATCCTTAATCTATTCTCATCCTTATTCTTCCTTCTCGCCCTCACTGTCTTCCTATCAGATTAAGTCTCAAATTAAAAAATAAGATGGCTGTGGTTTCTAGGGTAATAAATTCCGGACGTAAAATCCTGCCCCATTCGGATGTCCGCGAGGGCAGGGCCCAAGCAACCTCGGTCATCGAAACTATCAAATTTCTGATTCACTACTGCAACATCCGCGGTATCAGGTCTAATCTTAATGCTATTCACCAACATGTTGAACAATTACAACCTAATATTTTGTTTCTATCTGAAACACAAGTCTCCTCTGAAAGCTACGAGTCACCCAACTTGCAATTTGCTCAATACCACCTTCACTTTCGATATAAAGGAGGCGTCTGTGCATACATCAAGGACAGAATTGCTTACAAGAGGACTTCTTCCTTAGAAAATAAAAATTTTGACGTGATTTGGTTTCAACATTCTGATCCTAATTTTGTGAGATTCTACTGTTGCATTTACAGGTCTCCTAATGACAGTAAGTTTCAAGACTTCTTCGATTACTTTAGTATGAAAGTTGACTATCTTCTTTCTCAGTTTCCATCTTGCGGTATCTCAATTGTAGGCGACTTCAATGTTCACAACTCTAATTGGCTTCAGTTTTCGTCTACTACAAATCCAGCTGGTCATAGTGCAGAAACATTTGCTATTTCATGTGACCTCACACAAATGATTTCTGAACCCACAAGAATCCCTGATAATCCTAACCATACTCCACATCTTCTAGATCTCTTTTTTACATCAAACCCTCTTGTTTATAAAACTTCCGTTCTTTCGCCTTTAGGTCTTTCCGACCATTGTCTAATAGAAATAATTTCTACTGTACCTAATTCCACTGTTGCTCGCAAAACCGATAGAACCTTATGGCGTTTTAAGTCAGCTCGATGGGGTGATTTACGGGATTTCTTTGCAATCTTTCCATGGCGTGAATATTGTTTTAAGTCGTCCTCTTCTTCGGACATCGCTCTTTCCGTATCTGAAGTCATCCTCATGGGAATGGAGTTATACATTCCCAAAAAACAGTACCGTATAGGTCATTCACGTTCCCAACCCTGGTTCAATAAGGCTTGTGCTGATGCAATATCTTTAAAAAATAAATATTACACTAAATGGAAATCTAATAAATCGGTCGACAGTCATGTAGAATACGTTGGTGCCAGAAATATCTCCAAAAGTGACATCACTAAAACTAAAAAGTTGTTCGAACGACGAAAATGCAATGAACTAGCTACATCTCCTTTAGGAAGTCGTAAATTTTGGTCTTTAGCTAAAGCCATTAGTAAAAACTTTGGAACATCTTCATTTTCCACCCTGACATCTATTGACGGATCGGTAGTTGCTGATTCTGTAGACAAAGCCAATGTTTTTGTGGATTTGTTTGCATCAAACTCGTGTCTCAATAATTCTGGAAAAGATGTGCCCCTAGTCAACTTTTCTTCATACGCTATGAAGCCAATTCATTTTCGGTACAAGCTCTTGGAATCGATCATCAGTAGGCTTGATCTCAATAAGGCGACTGGCCCAGACGGTATCCCAGGGAATTCCCTTCATTATGGAAGTTAGCAAATGTTCAACCTATTCCCAAAAAAATGCGATAAGACCGATCCCTCAAACTACCGACCAATTGCTATCACTTCCATTTTGTCTAAAATCATGGAAAAAGCCATCAATCAGCAACTGCTCACGTTCCTTGAAACTAACAAACTCCTTAGTGGCCAACAATACGGGTTTAGGCAAAGCCGTTCAACAGGTGATCTTCTTTCATATGTGACCCAAGTTTGGAACAATACAGTAGAGCAGTCCGGTGAACAGTTGTAGTCGTTTTAGATATCTCAGTTGTAGTTGATGGCTTTTTTTCAAAAGAGGTATCACAGAGATCAGTTATAGCACCTACACTTTTTCTGCTGTACATAAATGACCTTATTTCTTTAACAACTAACCCCATCCATTGCTTTGATGAAGATAGCACTATTCACTGTAGTTCATCTCAGTCTACTCATACTGATAATCCACCTTCTATGTCAAATCAAGAAATTAAAGCTGAAATGGCAACTTCAATCAACAAAAACATTCAACTTATTCTCGAATGGGGAATTAATAATCTAGTTATATTTAATGCTAACAAAGCTCAGTGTTGCCTTATGTCCGCCAAAAAAGATCCATCATTTCCTGTTGTAAGTGTAAATGGCTCAGTTCTCAAATTTTCAGGCTCTATTACTCTGTAGAGTATGACTGTATCTTCAAATCTCTCATGGGTTGACCATCTTCTCTTAGCTACCAAAACAGCTGCTCATAAAATAGGCTTTTTATACAAATCTAAGCAGTACTTTACCTCTAAACAACTCCTGCTGTATAAGGCCCAAATTCGGCCTCATATGGAATATAATTCTCACCTCTGGGTTAGTGCTCCCCCATACGCTCTCGATATCGTTGATCGTACTCAAAAGAGAGCGATTGGGCTTATAAATGGCCCGTCCTTAACTTCTTACATACAGTCCCTTGAGCATAGAAGGTTAGTGTCAGTTCTTTCTTTGTATTATCGTCATTACAACGGCTATTGTGCTGCTGAATTATATCCTTTGATACCGTCTCGGGCTATCATTGCGAGAAATACTCGGCTCGCTTATTCACATCATCCGTATGCAGTACAAATCTCCACTTGTCGTACCAAACGGGCGTAATCCACATTTTTCTACACGGCTTCTAAACTCTGGAATGATCTCTCTAGTTCCTGTTTTCCTCTCACTTATGATATGAGAAAATTTAAGGTAGCTGTTCAAAGGCATCTATTGGCAATTCATTATCCATCTATCCATCCTCCTAAGTAATCCTGGGTGCTTTAGCACGATAGGCCAAATTTAGCCTGTTCAGGTCCACAATCATAAAAATAAATTTTTAGATCCCATATATGGTTGGATGCTTTACAAATTAGAAGAAATACAATTAATACATTTAACTCGTGCATCATGCCATTTTATCAAAATCACTTCCCGAACAGAAAAATCCTATCTCACCATAGATGTCAAAATATAGAAAACCATTGACGTAGAAAAAGTAGATGCTCAATGTTGGTTAACAAAAATAGATTAATCGATTCATAGAAATGGAATCTAATTACGAAATAATAATAATACTAAATGTTTTAATGTGTTTATGACAAAAATAAGTAATCGGTAGCGGACCGTAACAACCTTTAATTACTGTTTGCAATTTAACTCTCATTTTGGAGGGTGTGACATAATGTTTTTTTTTTTTTAAGATTTTTATGGATGAATTTAGTTAACCCCTTAGATGGGTGGTACGTGAATTGCAGTATATGTTGTTATTATCATTTAAGATTATTACTGGCGTTAGAAAGTAGTGTATGATTTAGAAGGTTTAAGATAGACGTGCGCCAATGCTCATTCGCGTTTTTCCGAGGATGTGGATGCTGTTTTCTGGCTGATAAGTTCACTCCGGTATAACAGTGTGTAAGTTTACAAAATTCAACATTAATTGGTAACGAGAGAAAGAGTATAATATAATTTTTGACGATGCTCTTGTTCATTAAAGGAGAAAAATAATAAAGAAAGAAAAATACGTTTAAAAAAGTAGACAAATGGCAAGATAACATAATATTAATGTCCTTAATGACCACATTTCTTTATAATTTAGTTTACTAAATAAAAATGTCTGTGGGAGTCAATTATAATCGCTTTCCCTGATATTGCTGTTAGCCTAAATATAGTGTGTATACACATACACGTAACTGCTCAACATCATCAATCATCAAATAATGTACTATCCATCCACCTACCGACATGCCATCTAGTTACATCAATCTAACGTTTTCAACAACAAAAATAAAATAAGACATGTTATGCATTAATAAATTATGGCTTATCATTTCCCTTGATTTTATAAAAAAAAAAAGTGTGTGTAGCGTAAATCTTCGCCGCGATCAAATTAATGCACTGAAATTTTCAAACAAATATCGTGCTTTAAAAGTAATTACATTAAAAACTTAAATAAAGTTCAAGGTTTATAGATCTATGAAGGAAATTAAAGGTTGCATATGCCCATTAAAGGTGTTATTTTGTCTATAATTACCTTATCAATCAAAAATCTTTTAGAAAGTATAAACCTATTACACACCTTTGAAAGCTTCTCTAAGAGGCATGAGAAGTGTATTGATTGAATTCCATAGTGTTTTACTACAATTAATCTTAATTCGTTTTTTTTCCTGTAATTTTCTTCAAACATGACATTCGTGCTTTCTGATATAATACGTATAATTATGAAAACTGGATCTGTGATTAGAGCGCATTATTCTTCCCAGCAATCAAAATTGGGCCTTTCATGAAAATTGTAATTGGATGGGTTAGATTGACTTAATGATCATTAAGTTAAAAGTTACATATCGACAATATTTTTCAATCAATCCCATTAATTTTCCCAATGACGTTGCTTAATGAGAACGTTATGTAGTGCAAATTGGAACAGAGAACAAAAAGCGTAAAAGCTTTTTGTTCCTGCTTCCATGGATTTTGCTAATTTGAACGGAGGAACGGCTGGATATAAACAGATAATAGACGTAAATACCTTTCGTGAAGAGTTTTGCAAATAATGTATGTTTCGCTTAAAATAACTGCATTTGATGAATATAGAGCGAAAAGTTTGCTCATTACTAAATTAGTCACACTACATCCACATGCAACGGAGTAAATAGCAAAACTTTAACTGCAATAAATAAAACAATGCAATACAGAACACGAATGTTCCATAAGCTATTAACGTATGCAAGTTACTTGCAAACGCTTAAGGAATAATTTCAATTCCTGAAATTTAATAAAACAAATTTCCACAATAATCTGTGCACTGTAAATTTGCATTTACTCGAAATACTTGATTTGTTGCACCATGTCGTCTGCTTAATAGAAATTGCATATACCAGATTCCAATTTCAAGCTAGCAATTTAATTTAGAATCAAGTTTTTTTTAGGATGAATCAGTCTATACCTTCAATTTCGTATTACTAATTTATTCGTATATCACGTAAGATTCTTGTCTGGTTTTATTATTCAGCAGGATGCACTTTAAAGGTGGTTTTTAACAACTTAGTGCCTGTAAGTGTCTTCTAAAGGGGGCCGAAATGTGTTTAAATATTGATAGTTACAAGTTCTCTGTAAGTCAATGACACCATTTTATCCTTTAACTTGATTTAAAATTCGATCCCTTCTAAGACGAAATGACGCTTCTTTGTTTTACGCTCAACCTTTTTTAGTTAACTAATGCATTTTGCTAAGGAAAAAGAAAACACGTGTATACCTAGCAATTAAACCTCTTATCTATCTTTTAAAGAGAAAATATCGATGTACACTGTATCCCATTTTGGTTGAAATTGTATGGCATCTCGTTTGTGAACAAAGATAAAAAGACACGGTGTTCACCGCCCTTTTCTACTTTTTCGCGAAGCGAAAGGTGTCACAAACAGAATTGTCATACTCCTACTAGTATTTGAGATACATGGCAAAATTACAATTTGGACATTTTAAGCACCCCATAGTTTTCCCACAAAAAGTCGGTTTCTTCACAATAAACCAAAGTTTTGTTTTTTTAAATGGAACGCCCTGTATATATTTCTATTTATAATAGCTTTCAAAAAATATATATTGTGTGGCACTTCCTTTGCATTATTAACCTCAAAAATGAGTATTACGTTAATTTAACATTTTGGTGATATAGTTGGCCATGAAACCCATAAATTCCAATTGTTCATGGAAATCGTACTGAAATAGGGGTGCTGCCTTGCATGAAATAAGGTAGTTCTGATTTTTTGATATGTTGTATCTGATGGAGTGGTAATAACAAATCCAAGTTTTGGACCTCGAAAGCCCTCCGAATAATTGTTAAATATCTCAAAAACCGTTAAATTTTCGCACTTTTTTCGGTTTTTGTCAAGTTTGACATTCAAGGACTAAAATTACGGCAAAAGTCGCTATATACAATATGAAATTAAATAAAATTTTAAAAAAAAATGAGACTAATTTGGCCAGTGCAAGTGAAACAATTTCTAAGATATGGCAAATCAAACTTCTGCAAAATTTCCAAAAAAATAAAAATGTTAGATTTTTTTGTTTTCGTCAATTTTAACCATAAAGAAACTATTTTACGAAAAATTTATCATCATAATGTGAAGAATGGCTAATCTTTTAACAAGATAACACTAATTTCGTTTAATTCGACCTAATAGCACTTGAAATACAGCTGTTCAAAATTGATGCGGTAGATACGTACTATACACTACTATAAGATAAGTTAATCTTGGCATAAATGCATCATTACAGAAACCCAGGTTACATCCTATTAATATTCTGTATCTATTTAAAATAATCCCTTTCAGGTGTACTGTGATAGGATCACGATTTTCTAGCGATTTACCGTCAAATTTTTGCTGTTGAGTCGAGTGTTATGGATAAATTTGTTTTACGTGTGTCGCGACCTTTAAGGATGGTGTATTGCGAGCTTAAGTTTTTTGTTTGTGAATTACTATTCAGTAATTTAGATTGTTTTCCTTATTATTCCGTTTATTGAATGTTGAGTAACGTTTTATTTGTAAATAGTTATATATATATATATATATATATATATATATATATATATATATATATATATATATATATATAAGTTTAATTAATGTTTATTTCGTTTGATTTCCTTAAAATTTAATAGAAAGTTTTGTAAAATTAAGTAACTTAAAGAAAGAATATAGATTTAAATGTGTTTGATATCGTTTTGGCGACATGAAGTCGAGTAATTATAGTGGTTCAGCTTAATATTGAGTATGTTGGTTTTGAGTCATAGAGATAGAATGTGGGACTAATTGTTTGTACTTTAATGAAAATACAGAGATATTTTTCACTTTGATTCTGCTGACGTTTGGAGTTTTGAAAATTGTCGAGTCCTTACGGTTGAAAACGAAGTTTGTGTGTAAGGGTATCTTATCTTCTCCTTCCGTTTCTTAATTGGTGGAACTAAATTAAATGAGATTTTTGTGAGTGGTGGGATTCAAAAATCCAAGATGGATTTTGGTAATAATTTGGGATTCTGAAACTGACAGCGCTCTCGAGTAGTAGTACTGTGACGTTTGTAGTTACGGCTTAAGGGGTTGATTAGAACGTTGATATATTGGACCTTTTGGTGTTGAACGAACGAACTTTTCTGTTGTAAGGGTAGTTAGCTACTTTTTGAAGAAAACCTGTGAAGGGATTTTAAGTGAAATTGTTCAATCACCAAAGGAATAGACCTAGTGCCGTTTTCGATTTTACGTAATCAAGTTACCTAGAGATCACCGTCGTGTTATTTTAGTGCTTCTGTGACCTCATTGGTTTATGTCGCTTTTGCGGATTTATTAAATTAACGTTCTTGAAGTGCCACTTAATTGCCGCGCAGGGCGTGTCGAAGAACAAAGAAACTTTCGCAGTATATTAAAATTACTTTTATTTAAATAAAGTTAATAACCTTTTGGATTGTTAGTGTAAATAAAACTATTTGAAAGATAAAAGTTAACAAGCAAGTTAAAACGCACAAATTATTATTTCAAAAGACGTTTTTTGTTAATGCAGTAACACTTTACCGAGATTCGATCAAGGAATCGTTTGTGTACAAAAGAATAATAGTCAACATTTTCATTCATCATCTTGCGTCAGAGCAGGAGATTCCGTATCCGTTATAGCAGTAATTGGTCACCTGGTTCATTTTCGATTGTTGTAACACAGAGGAGGTGCTAATTTAGACATTAAGGTAGTATAAAATTGTGTTTTTTAAGTATTTTCAAGATTTCTTGTGTGTGTCTCGAATTATTTTTTTTGTTTGAAAGCGGAGTCGTGTATCTTTTAAATTAAGTTGTTGCTTTGGTTTAATTATTGTAATTAATCGTAACTCTGACGCTCCGCCTTCACACCTTCATCTTAGTATTAAAGGGCAATTGACCCTGAAGTAGTGTGGTTAATAATCACGAAATATATAGGTCAAGCAATTTAGAACGGCGTTATGCAGAATTCTGGCCAGACCTTCTGTCGCCAATTAAGCATTTGTTATTTTTTATACGCATTATCGTATGTTTACATTTATATTATTTTTTATCTTATTATAGCTTTGTTTAGGTTTTATAAAATTGTTTTAATTCTGTGAAAACCCTTTTGTGTTACAAAAGTTTTTTGCAATTGCAAGTTTACCGGTAATTTAGAAGCGTAAATTTTAACGTAACGAAGTTATAGTTTCATTATTGAGTAATAGCGTTAATGATATTCAGTGTTTTATTTGATTCTAGTTGAGTATTAATTCATTTAGAGTGCATTCTATAGCTTGTTTTTTTGTAGTTAAGATTATTAGATAACGCCTTATTATTTACACTAAGGTGTAGTAACGTAACGTAACATTAACACGCTTTTATTTGTCAGGCGTGTAGTGCTATTTTGAAGCCCTATTTCAGGTGGTTTGCTGAGCTGTTGTCGAGGACAACTGGGATTGATTGCGGATAGGTAAGCGTATGTTTTTGTATGTTTAGACACGCTATGTACACGTAATTTTGGCACGACGTCCCTTATTTTGACTACCAAACATTCTGGCGCCCTAAACCGAACTGATCACGTCTTCATCCCCTACTTTGACTTACGTACGTTTTACTATTCTGGATGTGCAAAATTTATCAACATCATACCCACTTCCATACGCTGGCTAGTCGGGCAAAAGGCCAACTTTATCTGTAATCCCGTTCTACCACCCGTTTATACCGTTACAGTACATTATTACCTACTAGAACTTTTTGGGTAAAGCCTGTCCGGTAGAACTGAACGGGTATCGGATTAACAAGGAGGATTGTCAATATATGGTTCTATTGTGCTTGAAACCGCCTTAATGCTTTGTTGTCTCGTACTTATTGTACGTGACAAAGAAAGATGGATATATTATGAATAATGCCTCTATTTCTGCCGAACAAAAGCGTTTGCAACTTTCACACATAATGACAAGGCAATAAGAATCAGATGCAGGTAGAATAGAAATTCAATAGGTATAATAAAATGCCAGTGGTTCTCAACACTGCTTTAACATTACATTTAAAATTTATGGAAGAATGCAAGTTTTATAATAAACATTTATAAAAGCCATTCATAATAATGAATATTCGATTAAGTATAGGTATTTCAATTTACATTTAGAAAGTTCATTGTATACCTAAGTATGGTAATGACGTTTTAGTGTACTCAATTACAAAAGAATCCAAATAAATATGCAATACTGTAACAATAAGTAATTAATAATAGATTATTATACCATTTAGTAGGTACATATAGGTATAAATAAAACAACTGCAATATCTATATTATCATTATTCTTTGAGTAAGCGTTTATATAAACTAACCATTAATATAATGCCGAAAAAGTTGAGTAAAGAAATTCGCGAATTAGTTTTAAATACAGTCGATTATTTTAAAGAAGAAAAAGAAAATGGTGGTCCACTATTATCTACATTTTCTGTTCAACAAAGAACAGCAAACGCGTTAAAACTTTCGGTTTCGACGGTGGGGAAAATCTGTGCTTTAAAAAAAATGGCGGCGAGTTGGAACCTCCAGTGAAAAAACAGCGTGTCAAACTTTGCACTACAGATTTTCCAGAAAATGGAAAACAAACAATTCGTGCATTAATATACGAGATGTACGCGAAGAAGGAACACGTAACGTTAAATTCATTATTAAACTTCTTAAAATTGAGAACCGCGTATGAAATAGGAAAAACCAGTTTGGCTCTAGTGTTAAAAATATGGGCTTTAAATTCCAAAAACCAACAATAGACGCGGTTTGTGTGAACAAAGCCACATTGGCCATGAAACCCATAAATTCCAATAGTTCATGGAAGTCGTACTGAAATAGGGTGCTTGCATGAAATAAGGTAGTTCTGATTTTTTGATATGTTGTATCTGATGGAGTGGTAATAACAAATCCAAGTTTTGGACCTCGAAAGCCCTCCGAATCATTGTTAAATATCTCAAAAACCGTTTTCGCACTTTTTTCGGTTTTTGTCAAGTTTGACATTCAAGGACTCATATTACGGCAAAAGTCGCTATATACAATATGAAATTAAATAAAATTTGCAAAAAAAACAAGACTAATTTGGCCAGTGCAAGTGAAACAATTTCTAAGATATGGCAAATCAAACTTCTGCAAAATTTCCAAAAAAATAAAAATGTTAGATTTTTTTGTTTTCGTCAATTTTAACCATAAAGAAACTATTTTACGAAAAATTTATCATCATAATGTGAAGAATGGCTAATCTTTCAACAAGATAATACTAATTTCGTTTAATTGGACCTAATAGCACTTGAAATACAGCTGTTCAAAATTGATGCGCTAGATACGTACTATACACTACTATAAGACAAGTTAGTCTTGGCATAAGTGCATCATTACAGAAAACCCAGGTTACATCCTATTAATATTCTATACCTATTTAAAATAATCCCTTTCAGGTGTACTGTGATAGGATCACGATTTTCTAGCGATTTACCGTCAAATTTTTGCTGTTGAGTCGAGTGTTATGGATAAATTTGTTTTACGTGTGTCGCGACCATTAAGGATGGTGTATTGCGAGCAAGGATGGTGTATTGCGAGCTTAAGTTTTATTGTTTGTGAATTACTATTCCATAATTTAGATTGTTTTTCCTTATTATTCTCCGTTTATTGAATGTTGAGTAACGTTTTATTTGTAAATAGTTATATATAAGTTTAATTAATGTTTATTTCGTTTGATTTCCTTAAAATTTAATAGAAAGTTTTGTAAAATTAAGTAACTTAAAGAAAGAATGTAGATTTAAATGTGTTTGATATCGTTTTGGCGACATGAAGTCGAGTAATTATAGTGGTTCAGCTTAATATTGAGTATGTTGGTTTTGAGTCATAGAGATAGAATGTGGGACTAATTGTTTGTACTTTAATGAAAATACAGAGATATTTTTCACGTTGATTCTGCTGACGTTTGGAGTTTTGAAAATTGTCGAGTCCTTACGGTTGAAAACGAGGTTTGTGTGTAAGGGGTATCTTATCTTCTCCTTCCGTTTCTTAATTGGTGGAACTAAATTAAATGAGATTTTTTGTGAGTGGTGGGATTCAAAAATCCAAGATGGATTTTTGGTAATAACTTGGGATTCTGAAACTGACAGCGCTCTCGAGTAGTAGTACTGTGACGTTTATTGTTACGGCTTAAGTGGTTGATTAGAACGTTGATATATTGGACCTTTTGGTGTTGAACGAACGAACTTTTCTGTTTTAAGGGTAGTTAGCTACTTTTTGAAGAAAACCTGTGAAGGGATTTTAAGTGAAATTGTTCAATCACCAAAGGAATAGACCTAGTGCCGTTTTCGATTTTACGTAATCAAGTTACCTAGAGATCACCGTCGTGTTATTTTAGTGCTTCTGTGACCTCATTGGTTTATGTCGCTTTTGCGGATTTATTAAATTGACGTTCTTGAAGTGCCACTTAATTGCCGTGCAGGGCGTGTCGAAGTACAAAGAAACTTTCGCAGTATATTAAAATTACTTTTATTTAAATAAAGTTAATAACCTTTTGGATTGTTAGTGTAAATAAAACTATTTGAAAGATAAAAGTTAACAAGCAAGTTGAGCGCACAAATTATTATTTCAAAAGACGTTTTTTTGTTAATGCAGTAACACTTTACCGAGATTCGATCAAGGAATCGTTTGTGTACAAAAGAATAATAATCAACATTTTCATTCATCATCTTGCGTCAGAACAGGGAGATTCCGTATCCGTTATAGCAGTAATTGGTCACCTGGTTCATTTTCGATTGTTGTAACACAGATGAGGTGCTAGTTTAGACATTAAGGTAGTATAACATTGTGTTTTTTTAAGTATTTTCAAGATTTCTTGTGTGTCTCGAATAATTTTTTTTTGTTGACGATGGTTTGAAAGCGGAGTCGTGTATCTTTTAAATTAAGTTGTTGCTTTGGTTTAATTATTGTAATTAATCGTAACTCTGACGCTCCGCCTTCACACCCTTCATCTTAGTATTAAAGGGCAATTGACCCTGAAGTAGTGTAGTTAATAATCACGAAATATATAGGTCAAGCAATTTAGAACGGCGTTACGCAGAATTCTGGCCAGACCTCCTGTCGCCAATTAAGCATTTGTTATTTTTTATACGCATTACCGTATGTTTACATTTATATTATTTTTGTAGCTTATTATAGCTTTGTTTAGGTTTTATAAAATTATTTTAATTCTGTGAAAACCCCTTTTGTGCGAATTGCAAGTTTACCGGTAATTTAGAAGCGTAAATTTTAACGTAACGAAGTTATAGTTTCATTATTGAGTAATAGCGTTAATGATATTCAGTGTTTTATTTGATTTCTAGTTGAGTATTAATTCATTTAGAGTGCATTCTATAGCTTGTTTTTTTTGTAGTTAAGATTATTAGATAACGCCTTATTATTTACACTAAGGTGTAGTAACGTAACGTAACATTACTGAGTGATTAACACGTTTTTATTTATCAGGAGTGTAGTGCTATTTTGAAGCCCTATTTCAGGTGGTTTGCTGAGCTGTTGTCGAGGACACCTGGGATTGATTGCGGATAGATAAGCGTATGTTTTTTGTATGTTTAGACACGCTATGTACACGTAATTTTGGCACGACGTCCCTTATTTTGACTACCAAACATTCTGGCGCCCTAAACCGAACTGATCACGTCTTCATCCCCTACTTTGACTTACGTACGTTTTACTATTCTGGATATGCAAAATTTATCAACATCATACCCACTTCCATACGCTGGCTAGTCGGGGCAAAAAGGCCAACTTTATCTGTAATCCCGTTCTACCACCCGTTTATACCGTTACAGTAAATTATTACCTACTAGAACTTTTTGGGTAGGTATTAATTATAACTGCTGTAAAACGGGCTTAGAAAATTGCACCAGGTTTCCTCGTGATCAACACGCGGACCGTTTGCCGCCTTTTGTGTGTGTTTGATGCCTTGATCCCGATTGTTGCCGAATTCAGTCGAACGCTACAATGTGTAATTAATTATTCCGCTTCGCTTCAGTTCGTGAGTCCAGTCACTCACATCTATTCTGTCGAGTTAGATACGTTGTAAGACTTACGCGGCGCGTTAAGTTCGAAAGTGAATCAATAACAATGAGATACGTTGTAAGACTTACGCGTCGCGTTAAGTTCGAAAGTGAAGCAATAACAATAAAGTGATGGAGAGTGTAACAACCTCCGTGGATTCTCGTTGCTTCATATACAATGATAGTTTAAGTGAAGGTGAAGTGATTTTGGTGAAAAAGAGAGGAGTGGAAACATTGCTTGCGTGCAGTATTAAATTAAAAAACCGGGAACATGAACGTTTACTGAAGGAAGTGAACGAGATTTCAGTGCATTGTGCTTGCCAAAAAAGATACACTAATCCCAAATTAATAATAGCAGCTGTGCAACGTCGGGAAAATTAAGTGGGATCAGCGAGACCAACAAGAAGCTCAACTGAGCAGTTCAACTTCAGAGAAAACTGTTTTTATGTGGAGAGCAAATAACTGCTAAATTCATAGAAGCTCAGGAAAAAAAAACAAGCCTGAAAAAAGAAATAATGTGATTGCCGTGGAAAACGTGAAGCTGGTTTCATCCATATTAAAAGCAGCTGAGAAAAGAGGCGATGAATGGGCACTCAAAATAATCGAACGCACCTCAGAAGATACCGATTTGCCTGCACTAGATGGCAGATATCATCGGTTTTGCCAAAGAAAGCTCTACAGACCTTGTGGAATAGGGCTAGAAAGGGGAGAACACATCCGTGGAACTGTTGATGAAGCCATGGACAAAATTTTTGATTTCCTAGAATAAAACTCGGAAGAGTGACAGTTTTCTTTGACAAAGTTGACTGAGCTATTAGGTGAGAGTACGCCTGATGTGCGAACCATTAAAAGTCGCCTGATTAAAAAGTACGGAGATGACGTAATATTAGTTACCACATCAAACAAAACTATACTTGTTTGCTTCAAAAATACAGGATACAAAATTTTATCGGATGCGTGGTATTCTGAACAGAAATCAGATCCCCAAGAAGAGCGACTCCGGGTGGTTAAGGCAGCAGCTGATATTATCCAGGAGGATATTTGCTCTCAAGTGTATCAAGAATATCCGCCCTCACATAATTTTTTGCAAGATGTGGATTCCGTAATACCAAACACGCTAAAAACATTTATGGAGACCGTGATTGTAAAAAACAAACGAGGTTCTCTGGATAAGTGGCGTAAAAAGTGTGTTTCTCTGTCACACTCAATAGTGTCAGCTGTCAGACCTACCTCATTCATATCTTCATTGCTTCATGGCGTAGGTGTTTATTTGTACCACAAATTTGCGTCCAGTTATCTTGTTGATTTGTTGTCCAACATGGGGTTTTGTGCGAGTTACAGAAACATTGTAAAACTAGAAAGCTCCGCCATCCTAAGACCAGACCAAATGCAATTGGAGCAGAGGAGTTTTGTGCAATTCGCCTTCGACAACGCAGTTTTTAATGTTAACACATTGAATGACTTAGGCACCTTCTTCCACGCTTTAGGAGGTATAATGATGATTACTCCCAGTGAATCAATTATCCCAGAACAAAGTTTTGCCCGAGTGGATAGATGCGGTGCATCCCAGCTCATGCACCAAAGACCGCCTGTGCAGTTCCAAATCTACCAACCGAAAAGTAAACAAGGTTTGGCTACCATCACTATTGAGGATGTGGATAGTATTCAATAAACACCTGAAAACATTGTGCCATCTTTTTCGGATCTTGCATGGCTGTTTGGTAAAAGTATGAAAAAGTGGAGTATACCTGGATGGAATGGTTGTGTGGAACAGGATACAGATCAATTGCCTTTCGAAACAACAAAAGTTGTCTGCCTACCGTTCATAAATCATCCTCCATCACAGTATGACATCTTATTAACCGCTCTTCGGGTGGTCAATGAAAAATGTGATGCCTATGGTCAAAAAACATGCCTCGTGATCTTCGATCAACCACTACACAAAAAAGCTAAAGAAATAGCCAGAAAACTGCGCTGACTCTGAATTGAATAATGTTGTAAGGTTAGGAGGTCTTCCTTACTCATGTCATTTATGGAAACAATAGGCAAGATAATGGAAGTATCTGGATTAAAGGAAGTCTTTTCAACGATTGTTGCGCCAAACAGTATTGACAAGATAATGTCTGGTCACTCTTATGCACGTGCTGTGAGGGCTCACACTCTAACTCAGCTGGCATTAGCAACAGAGGTTGTTAAAACTGTAGATCTGACTGACAAAGATTAAGGCGTACTCGATGATGTGTTCTCCAGCTTTGACCACTCTACTGTCTTAACGTTAGCCGAAAATGAGCAATTCTAACTTATCCAAACCAAATTTACTGATGCGCTTGATAATCTTGAACTCAATGGTCCGACATCAAAGCTTTGGGTTCAATATATCCAAATGATAACTTTGATGAAACAATTTATCGAAGCAGAGAGAATGGGCAACTGGGATCTGCATCTTCAAACCATTCAGAAAATGCTGCCATTTTTTCATGCAGCTGGCCATTTTTTATGCCAAGTGTCCCCACATGTACCTCCAAGATATGTTAACACTGGGAGAAAGAATGGATCCCGCCGAATTCCAACTACATACAAAATGTGGATACTTTACGATTCGACGCACCAACAAATTCTGGTGTGGTGTATGTCAGACATGACGATCGAACAGGTTCTTATGAGATCAATTAAATCCTACGGAGGTTTGACCCGAGGTCGCGGAATGAAAGACTGTTTGCTAACCCGATGGACATTAGGAATGATCGACCTCCAAAACATATGTACAGATGTGGAAAGCTACTGCGGCTTTATGGGTGGTACGTCTGAGCAGTATATTGATTTACGACAATCCAGAATGACCAGAGACGAACAAGATGTAGAAAAACTGCTTGCCTTGTTTCACCTTCACCCACCGTTTCCTAAGAATGATTCCATAATTTCATTAAGTAGTGGACTCGGTGGAAGTAAAGAGGTAAACTGCCACAATGCGGTAAAGATTGGTAGGAGATGATGTCAAAAGTTATTGGTGAAAATTTCGAAAATGTAAAGTTTACTAAAATACAGTGAACACGTTTGTCTCTGCTGCCTGCTCTGTTTCGATTGGGGCGAGAACGGTGACCATTAATCCTCTCACTCTGTTCCACAGACTATGCATTTTGAAAAAGACTGACGAAGAACTGAAGGAATTCTTTACACACGAATTGTCACCATTTCCTATGGCACTTTTCACTGAAGGTGAAATTAGAAAGGGTACGAAGTCCGCATTTTATACAGCTTTCAATCCTGTGAGTCTGGATGAGAACGAGCAAAGGAAGGATGCGTACGTGGTTGTAGATGGTGGACATCTGCTCCACAAAGTTGTGTCACCTCGGAATGTGTCTTTTGGAGACATCGCCGCCAGGTATGTCAAATACTTGAAAAAACGATACGGGTCAAACGTAACAGTGGTTTTTGATGGGTATCCATCTGACGCATCAGAAAAAAACACCAAGAGCTCGGAACGTCTTCTTCGAGCTAGAACAACGTGCTCTCCTGATGTTATCTTCGACGAAACAACCATTGCTCCAGTTGCTCAAGAGAAGTTCTTATTAAACGACAGGAACAAGGTTAGACTGGTCGACATGCTGAAGGTGCACCTAAAGACGGACGAAATTGAAACCCTACAGGCAGAGGAAGGTGCTGACCGGTTAATAGTAACCACAGCCATTTCCATGTCGTCCGCCTACGACCTAGTGAAGATCGCCGGCGAGGACATTGATCTGTTGGTTCTACTTTGTGGTTTATCGCGAGATGTAGGGCACCACACTCATTCAGCAAACCGACCAAACTAAATCACATTCGAAAAATGTGGGAGAGGTAAAAACGCAGACATCAGGTACTTGTCAAATTCATTCACATACCAAGCATAATTCGGACTAGCTTTGTTCATGCATGCGTTCAGTGGTTGTGATACAACATCCGCCTTTTTTGGACAAGGGAAAATAAAATTTTTATCGACACTGAAAAGACAATGGCACCTAGAATAAAACGCTCAAGTTTTTCTGAGCCTCAATTCCGCATCTGAGCAGGTCACCGAAGCAGGAGAGAGCTTTCTCGTTTCGCTATGTGGAGGCAACAGTGAATCCCAAATTCTCAATGACCTTCGCTTCCAGTTGTTTACAAGAGCGGCAGCTAAGTCTAAAATGAACCTCGCCAGGTTGCCTCGGACCAGGGATGCTGCAAGATTTCACTGTCTTCCTACCTACCAACAGGTAAAGATTATATTTTATAACCCCCGAGGCAAACGCGAAAAAAAGGAGTGCTATAAGTTTGAAGCCTTTGTCTGTGTAAAGTATGTCTGTCTGATGAGGTTTTTTTTTAAAAGGCTACCTATCAATCAGGGAGTGTTCCTAGCTATTAATTGGCTCAGTGGTTCCGAAGATAGAGCATTCTAACATCGAGACGGCTAGTTCGAAATCGAAGAAAATTTTATCTACAAAGTATTCGCTTGAGGTCTTTCGGGGTTTCTAAAATGTTTAATTATACTTATAGATTTTTTCGAGATATGGTTCTTAATTCTGTTTTTTTTTCAGGTACAGAAGTGGCCGGGGAACGAGAAGAATCCTCTGGATTGGGGCTGTATGCGGAGTGAACAAGGCCTCATTCCGCAACTGATGACGAAACCAACAGCTCCTCAGCCCCTGCTGAACACGATTTCCTGCAACTGCAAGAAAGGTTGTACCAACAACTGCGGTTGTAGAAAAGCAGGACTCAAATGCTCGGCTGTTTGCAACCACTGCAGCGGTCAATCTTGTGAGAACATACCAGACCTTATTGACCACATTGGTGAGACACTTATCGGCGATCCACCGTCAGATGACGATTTAGATCTACCTGATGATGAAGAAGTGTTGACAAAGCAAGCTGTCCTCAAAAGAAGTGCTGTGGATTTAGAGGACCAGCCTGGTCCATCAAAGATTTACAAAAATAACTAGTATATATAATACAATACATAAGCAAGTTCAATAGTGCATAGGTTCTGAATATATTTTATATTATAAAAAAAGAATACTACGCCACCATAAATATAGACTATATAAATTGAGGCTTGTTCAACATCTACATCCTGGCGACGCTGAACGTAGGTTAATATTTTGCAATTTGTACTTAAACATGTTAAATATAGTACCCAACTTGGAAAGAAATGTCATGTGGTTAGACGAAGCACATTTTAGCAATTCAGGTGTTTTAACCAAGCACAATAGCAGATTCTGGTCTCAAGAAAATCAACACCAAATATTCCCGCAAAGACAACAAGGATGATTTGGTATAAACGCTTCTTGATTTATATTAGGATCAAAAATAAAATTTTACATTTGCGAAGGGAACTTATCCGCTCCTAGATATTTGGACATTTTAGAAATGGTTGTGTCTGAATTATTAGATGACATTCCTTTAGTTCGCTTGAACCAAATTCATTTCCAACAGGATGGAGCCCCATCTCAGAATGCGCAAATTATACGCCCATTCTTGGAAAACAATTTTGGTAATAGATGGATTGGCATTAATCGCCCGATAAGATGGCCTCCTGGGTCGTCGTATTTATCAGTCTTAGATTTCTTTTTATGGGGTTACTTGCAAAATAAAATATACCAAACTCAATATGATAACATAGAACGTTTGAAAAATGCAGTTAGAGAAGCTTTCGGACATTTGAAAGAACATCCTACTATTGTCCTTAATGATATAGAACGAATTGGAAGTGTGTGGAGCATGTATAAGGCAGAATGGTCATCAGTTCGAACATCACTTTTAGTAATTTATATTAGGCTTGTAAAGCTGTAGGTATTATGTTTAGTTTTTAATTTTGTGTTTTTGCATAAACTTCCTAACCCGTAATCTTATTTTTTCATGACCAACTATATCATCAAAATGTTAAACTAACGTAACATTTTTGAGGTAAATAATACAAAGGAGGTGCCACACAATATACATGTTTTAACGGCTGAGAGTAAGCTCTACTATATAATAAACAAATACACAGGGTGTTCCATTAAAGAAAACAAAACTTTGGCTTATTGCGAAGAAACTTGTCTTTAGGTGGGGAAAACTATGAACGCCACTAAATTCTAGGGAAAACTCTATATAAAATGCAGTTTTCACCATAAATTAAAAGGCAAAGCAGTTACGAGGGGTGCTTAAAATGTGCTAATTTTGAATTTTGCCCAGTATCTCAAATACTAATACTAGGGTGGCCCATAAAAAATGTCGTTTTTTAAGAGTTTCTTATTGAGCCCTTCTGCTCCTACCTAGAAAACATTTAATATGTTAATGCTATGCAGTGTTAAACTCTAATCAAGCAGGCCCCGTCTAATTTTCTTCTGATATTCTTTTGTTTCTAACTAGCAATAAACGTTAAAATGGCTGACGAAAAATACGAAATTTTGATACTGTTGCGTCATTACTGGAAACAAAACGTTTCTGCAACCGCCGCAGTTAAAAAAATATGCGAAGTGAAAGGGGAAGGAATAGTGAAGATTCGTACGACGCAGCGCTGGTTTTGAAAATTTACTGGTGGAGATACAAGTCTCAAGAGGAAACAAGGTTCTGATCGGTCCAACTAGTTAAGTAACGCTGTACTTCGAGTAGTTGTTGAAGTAAATCCATCGACAAGTACCCGTAAGTTGTCAGCAGAGCTTGGGCATTCCAAAGAAACCGTAAGGCGCCATTTGCATCAACTTGGAGAACCCAATAGACGCTGTAGAGGAGTTCCTCACGACTGAACGCCAGCAATGGCTGAAAGGCGAGTTCAGGTTTGTGATCAACTGCTTTCCAATCTTTGGGATGAACGTTTCTTTAAACGGATCGTTGCATTGAATCTACCTGTCCTTTATACACAATCTTTTATGCTGTTCTTAATTTAATTTAATCGTAATATAGTTACTTGTAGTGTAATTTTTGGGCATTTATTTACCTTCACCAAATTATAAGCACGCTGAGTTTATTTCGCCAGAATTTAAAGGTATCGAAATTAAAGCCAGTATCATCTAGAAATGTAAAGTAAGTTTTACTGATTTGTTTCATTTAATACTACTGGAAAAGGTTGAAATAATTTGCAAACTCTTTAAAAATTTTTGTGTAAATATAACATGAATTATATATTGAAGTTTAAAATTCATAAATTAACATGTTAACTAATTTTTATGAAGTATAAATTAGTATTTACATCAATAACACATTTTAAACTCAATTCAGAAATTGTAGAAGATAGTGAGCCCCCGCTGCTTACAACTTTGGACATGTTGTTTTGGAAATGAGAAAAATAGGCCGCAGTTGTCAATAAAATTAATACAAAATTTTGAGCGTTTGAAAGATCATATTTTGGTTAATCAAGATTACATATTAATTTTATAAATAATGTTTGCGTGCTTTATATTTTTGCAAAAATACGTTCAACGAAGATTACTTTTTATGGAGGATTAAAAAATTCATACAATATTAATTAAAAAATTAATATTATAATTGATTTTGATCGGGTAAAAATCCTAGTTCGTTTATACTACGATGCCTAAGTTTTTAAAAAATTTAACTAAATGCATATTGAATTGGAACAGCACTATAAAATAAATAGTGACGTTCAAATATAGGTATCCTATAACTGTAAGCGAAGGCATGAGTTTAATGGTTCATATAAGTAATAGCTTCAAAAAGATTGGAACATTATTATACCACACCTACCTTGGGATGTGTTACAAGTGCCTATCGTGATCTGGAAGAAGTTACCTGATTATTAATTTTAATTCAGTAAGAGACTTTATCTTTCTGTGTATAATATTGAAGTGGTGGGGTGCTAATAGTGATCTAATTTTTTGAATTTATTAAAATTATGGACAGAGTAAATAAATTGTGTCGGAAACCCGACCATTGAGTGTATATGTAGGTAGTTTAAGCAGTTTGGTTGTAGGGCCGATAGGATTTATATAATATGAGGAAAATATCAAGGCAAACATTTTTTTTAAATCGCTTTGTTCCAGAGATACAAGGTTTTGTATATAAAAAGAAAACGTAAAATGAGGTGTGACAATCAAATACGTATAATAATATATATTTAAACAACAAAATAAAACGAAGCGATTTAAAGAAAAATCCTATTTGGCATTTTTCTTTGCCTTGACGTTTTCCTCATCTTCACAGATTTTCAGATGGAAATAATGCACCAGTGGCGTACGCTATGAAGTACATAAAATCAAATTTTCTTGTTTATATTGGCAACCAGCCGTCAAATCACAACACCGCAAGAGACTCCATTCGTGTATATTGAGTTGATAAATACGAAAATGGAAACAAAATTTGAGTACATCTAGTGGCGTAGAAGTTTAATCTGAAAAATGTTGTCCACTTGACCGTATCACCGCCACTGTATCGAATAATTGAGTATCGCGAGTATCATTGTATAACTGGTGTAGAGTGTGGGTAATGTACATAATATGAGATTGAGTTTATAGTTCCTGAGAAATCAAAAGAAAACGTCACTTTCTTTGAAACCTTGTAACGTCCAAACATCGATATCGGATCTTTTCGTATCGACTTTACTGATTACTGTTTGAAAAACAAAACAAATCTGTTGATTGAACATTTAGGATTGTTATTTAATAGTGACCCGTTACTTATTTCTGTACCATAATGATCTAAATTTTCTGTATTTATTGCCTTACTACTTACGTTACAATTCACAATTGATTAAGTTATTTCTTTTATCACATGTACTTTTCTTCTATTGAAAGTTCTAAACTACTACTGCCCTCTAGGGGATGTACATGGGTTCTGGTTCGTTTCAAATTCATACACTTTACAGATACTTGCTACTTAGCTGAATCACCACTAGATGGTGGTACCATTAAATAATTTTCACATTATTAAAAATTCTTTATTGAGATACATTGGCAACAATGACATTTTTGATAAGAACGTTTTGGGTTGAAAAACTTCTTCCTAAGGCGTGCTTCCTTTTCAAAGCAGCCTTTGTTGTGAAGTGCAGATATTTTGAGAAAACCTCTCTTTTTGCTATTTCGTCGATGTTAATCATCACTTTTATAGAAGAATTTTCATATATAATATTTCTTTACTTGGTAGAGTAATATAATCGATATTAATACGGATGTAATAAAATATTACTTGCACACACAGTATGGTAAGTTTGCTCTGCTCCTTTCAACTTCGTTGTAATTAGAATCTCTCTTTCAGCCTTGAGTTGATGTTTTACATGTAAAATCTCGCGACTTGCCCTCGTCAGTGTTAATCTTGGAAATATATGTTAATTACGAATTTTTATTGTTTTATATCGTGATGTTAGGATACGGCTATATTTGGCTGTGTTTTTGGGAAACATAATAATAATGCAGTGCTACAACACACACACATATATATATATATATATATATATATATATATCATATATATAGTACACATATTATATTTAAATTAATTGTAACATAGATATTCTGTATTGTCTTGACAACATTAAATAGAGATACATAGCATTCATTGTGTGGAAGATTTATTAGATAAATTACCGCTTGCTATATTGCTATCTTTTCTTTCTTTAAAGCTTGTGGCGTCTGTTTCTTGTCTGTTCTCCCTGTCTTTCTGTCTACAATTTTTGATCTTGCTTTCCAGCTAACCTAACCATCTATTTACTCTTTATCAACGCTTCAAAATACCCACGCTGTGTATATATATATATATATATATATATATATATATATATATATATATATATATATAATACATACTTATAATTAAATTAGAATACTGTGAGATTATCTGTACCACTGTAATTTTTTAAAAACTCTTACCCACAAGGGTGCAAAATCTTATTTTAGCGCAAACTGTCGCTTAATTATTTCATAAATTAGCCGTGTTTATAGAATGTTTGGTACAACTTATTTCGTATTTAATTTCGATGGCGTATAATGGCGTGTATTTCGGGCCTAATTGTACACATGTTTAATTCACATTATTCGAAAAAGACCAGGTTATTTTCACATACATTTCTCTTCTAGTAGTTCGTCACCATTGTAACTTGTAGGAAAAAGGAAAGGCCAGTATTTAATTCCCTCCCTAGGGAGGGCGGACTATGGCTTTCCAAGATCCTTCAATCACAATCATGGATTCCCAGCATACATACATACATTACGTATATATGCATGGTGGGATTAAGAATGGTGTAATCAGGATAGGATCGGAAGGAACGGAGGGGGAAAATACTACCCCAGCATTCGTCTAAGTAGCCGCACATGGTGTGCATATACGCGGTGACCATTCCGCTACATGTGTATGAGGAAAACCTCATACAAGGTAGAAGTTATGTCGCTACTACGCCACTAGTTCGGTACTGTAACTTGTAAGTATTAGTAGTAAATTAGGTAAAAAAGTATTTGAGAAACTGGAATTCTACGTTTATGCATTTGTGTTTTTTATACCCTCAAAATTACATCATTTAATCGAAATCAGTTTCATAGGTCGTAGCACATATAGAACATAGAATTCTGAGTTTTTTTAAGCGCAACGTTCTGGTCGGGATTTTGGGTTGATAAAAGACGTTTTCGGATTCTGAAGGGTCGAATAAGCTAAAAAACGGTTAACATTTGCTTCTAGGACATGACCTTTTCGAATTCCCGTTCCGTTTGTTTGCAAATGTATATAAAGTAGACAAATAAATTCAATAAAATAGAAAGACCATCTAAAAAATAGGAAAAGAATGTCACCACTGAATACAACTGCTTAAAACAAAGTTGCATTATTTAGACATAAGATTGGAAACTAAAAAACAATTACAGTTACAAACAAAATAATTACTTCTAATCCTGTTTACAAAGGAAATATTTGTGTGTACATAAATTAAAATTTATGCCTTCAAGCTTTTTAAGGAAACACGTAATATAATCATTCGAGAAAATGATAATTCTAAAATTTATTTTAAACAATGTGTTTGTGATTACTTTTACAAGTACTTTATTTTAGGTTTATTAATTATAATATTTTTCGTTAGAATTCGTTAATTATTCATGATGACATGTTTACTCTATCTCTTATCCATTTTTAAAGGATTTCATTTGCTCAGTAATTTCATATTTAATACCATTATGTTTGTCTGTAGCCCTAAGTAGTAAACTTAATAAGTTTCTATTGTTCACAAACTAGTTGTTTTATCAATTTTGTAAAATGTAATAACTTTTTATGGTAAATCTATCATTTCTTAGACAGGTTATTTGTTGAATGTCATAAATCCTTCTACTCACAAAGAATTTAAACTTCTACCAATTGAACCCCTTATTAGTTTCCAAATCCTTAAAATAAATACCTCTATAATCTGGAAATTACTTCAACACTAATGTAGTCATTCCCACGGCTCCTATTTTTTCAAATCTAACCAATCACAATTCCCATCCCTTAACACAGTATTTAGCAATCCTATTTAGTGCCTCCCATTTCATCCTTTTTTTATTCAAAATTATATTTTCAAGCGACAGTAAAAATATGTACCTTAAAATTATCTAACTCTTTTCTTATTACAAGTATACTTGATTAATACGAATTAAATCGAAGTTAATCCTTCAGGATAATTGTGGAAGTACGTTTGTAACGATATAAACGGGTGGTAGAACGGGATTACAGATAAAATTGGCCTTTTTGCCCCGACTAGCCAGCGTATGGTGTGGGTATGATGATGATAAATTTTACACATCCAGAATAGTAAAACGTACGTAAGTCAAAATAGGGGATGAAGACGTAATCAGTTCGGTTTAGGGCGCCAGAATGTTTGGTAGTCAAAATAAGGGACGTCGTGCCAAAATTACGATTACATAGCGTGTCTACACATACAAAAAACATACGCTTACCTATCCGCAATCAATCCCAGGTGTCCTCTACAACAGCTCAGCAAACCACCTGAAATCGGGCTTCAAAATAGCACTACACGCTTGACAAACAAAAGCGTGTTAATCACTAAAAAAAATTACGTTACTTTACTACGCCTTGGTGTAAATCATAAGGGGTTAACTAATAATCTTAACAACAAAAAAAACAAGCTATAGAATGCACTCTAAATGAATTAATACTCAATTAAGAAAAAAAATCAAATAAAACGCTGAATATCATTAACGCTATTGCTCAATAATAAAAAAACTGTTACTTCGTTACGTTAAAATTTACGCTTCTAAATTACCGGTAAACTTGCAATACGCAAAAAAAACTTTTATGTAACTCAAAAGGGTTTTCACAGAATTAAAACAAATTTATAAAACCTAACAAAGCTATAATAAAATAAAAAAAATAATATAAATGTAAACATACGATAATGCGTATATAAGATAACAAATTCTTAAGGGGCGACAGAAGGTGTGGCCAGGATTCTGCGTAACGCCGTTCTAAATGGCTTAACCTATATATTTCGTGGATTATATAACCACGCTACTACAGGGTCAATTGCCCTTTACTACTAAAATGAAAAGTGTGAAGGCGGAGCGTCAGAATTATGATTATTTACAATAAATAAACCAAAACAACAACTTAAATTAAAAGATACACGACTCCGCTTTCAAACCTTCGTTAACAAAAAAAAACAATTCGAGGTACACAAGAAATCTTGAAAATATTCAATAAAACACAATGTTTATACTACCTTAATGTCTAAATTAGCACCTCCTCTGTGTTACAACAATCGAAAATAAACCAGGTGTCCAATTACTGCTATAACGGATACGGAATCTCCTAGGTCTGGCACAAAATGATGAGTGAAAATGTTGTCTATTATTCTCTTGAACAAAAACGATTCCTTGATTGAATCTCGGTAAAATTTTACTGCATTAATTAAAAACTTCTTTTAAAATAATAATTTGTGCGCTCAACTGGCTTGTTAACTTTTATCTTTTAAATAGTTTTCTTTATACTAACAATCCAAAAGGTTATTAACTTTATTTAAATAACTGTAATTTTAATATACTGCGAAAGTTTCTTTACATTTCAACACGCTATACACGGCAATTAGGTGGCACTTCAAGAACGTTAATTTAATAAATCCGCAAAAGCGATATAAACCAATGCGTTCACAGAAGCATTAAAATAACACGACGGTGATCTCCAGGTAACTTGATTACGTAAAATCGAAATCGGCACTAGGTCTATTCGTTTGGTGGTTGAACAATTTTAATTAAAATCCCTTCACAGGTTTTCTTCAGAAAGTAGATTACTACCCTTACAACACAAAAGTACGTTCGTTAAACACCAAAAGGTCCAATATATCAACGTTCTAAACCACACCTTAAAGCGTAACAACAAACGTCACCGTACTACTACTCGAGAGCGCGGTCAGTTTCAGAATCATGCAAATTATATCCAAAAATCCATCTTGGATTTTTTAATCCCACCACAAAAAAATCTCATCTAATTTAGTTCCACCAATTAAAAAAACGGAAGGAGAAGATTTGATACCCCTACACACAAACTTCGTTTTCATCCGTAAGGACTCGACAATTTTCAAAAGTGTAAACGTCAGCAGAATCAACGTGAAAAATATCTCTGTATTTTCAATAAAGTACAAGCAGTTAGTCCCACATTCTACCTCTATGACTTAAAACCAACATACTCGGTATTAAGCTGAACCACAACAATTACTCGACTTCCTGTCGCCAGCATGACATCAAACACATTTAAATCTACATTATTTCTTTAAGTTACTTAATTTTGCAAAACTTTCTATTAAATCTTAAGGAAATCAAACGAAATAAACATTATATACAACTATTTACAAATAAAACGTTACTCAACATTCAGTAAACGGGGAATAATAAAGAAAAACAATCTAAATTACGGAATAGTAATTCATAAACAAAACAAACTAAAGCTCGCAACACACCTTCCTTAAAGGTCGCAACACACGTAAAACAAATTTAGCCATAAAACTCAACTTGACAACAAAAATTTGACGGTAAATCGCTAGAAAATCGTGATCCTATCACACGTTATTCATCAAAACATTGGTCCTTCGAGCCGGATACGTGCTTTTAAAATAATTAGTGATCTTCATTCATCAAATTTCGTCGAGTTCAACATCTTCATGTGAAGCATTATTTACGCCAGTACCCCGTGAATTAACTTGAGTCGCCAGTGGTAAGCAGACAGCAGTTTTCAACCAGGAAGCCAGAGAAATTCATAATTCGAGGTACCGTAAGTGATTTATTTCCTATTTTCTTATACTCCTTTATTTTATCATTTATCATAAGCAAGCTTCAAATTATTTTTTAAATCATAATTTTATTCATTTTTCCTGTGCTCTCTTACATATTAAGGTAAAATGTCTAAAGATTTAAAATTCAAAAGAGGACTGCTTAAGTCCTCTGTAACCAGATTCAATAACTTTTTAAATTCATTTATCGTTAATGATTCAAATATTAATCAACTTCAAAAAAGACTTGAAAATATCCATTATGACAAGAGTTTAACATATTAAAAAACGATAGTGAATTAGTTGATCAATCAAATTTTAATAACGAATGTTTAGAGCGTGGAGATTTTGAAAACACTTATTATAATGCGATATCTAAAGCAGAATCAATAATTAATGCTAATTTAACTACTGTTCAGTCAGATAAAGGTTTGTCCAATAGTTGTAACCCAACTTCTGTAATCTCTAATGTTAAACTTCCTACATTGGAATTGCCTAAGTTTAATGGAACCTTAGAAGAATTGATGAAATTTTATGACGGTTTTATGTCTCTTATTCACAACAATGAATCAATGTCAGATATTCAAAAATTTTATTATTTAAATTCGTGCTTACGTAGTGAGGCTAGTTCAACAATTCATTCATTAGAAATCACAAATACAAATTACTCAATTGCTTTGGATCTACTCAAAGAGCGCTTTGACAATAAACGCTTAATAATAAAAAATCACGTCAAATCATTATTCTCTTTGGACCCTATAACGAAGGAATCACATGCAAGCTTGCGTAATCTCATTGATAGCTTTAAAAAACACATTCGCTGTCTATCTGGTTTAGGCGAACTCACTAATACCTGGGAACATTACTTATTCATCTAATCTCTTCTAAGTTAGACATAACTACTCATCGTGAGTGGGAAAAATTAGCTCAAGGACAATTTAAACTCATTAGATGATTTAATTAACTTTATCAGTGAAAAATATTTTGGAAACCTTGCAGGCCAACTCAAATACTTTCCACACTAACAAATTCGAGAAAAATCGATCAAGATAATAATAATAATAATAATGTCTTTATTTGGACAAAGAATATATATAAGCTAAATGACCATGCTATGCGGATTACGATGTCAAGGAAAGTTCACTTTATGCTAAATCCGTCAGTGCTCTTCCATTAGCACAAATTATAATTCAATAGACGGATGAGCTGAGTATGAGTAATACATGCAATGAAAAGTTTTAAATAGGAAATGAAATGACAATAGAGATGAAATGGGACGTGTATATTTAGTAACTTAACGGTGTCTAAGTCACAATTTTTACAAGTGTTTTTAAAATTAGTTGGTGAAAGATGTTTGATACTCAAAGTGAATTATATAAATTACATACATTGTATGAAAATGATTTTTAAACAGCTCTAAATTATGTTTAGGAACAGTAATTAAATCCTTCGTTATGTTGACATGATGTACATCAGTACGAAAGCAAATCTTATTATACAGATATAGGTGATTTATTCATATCATAAAGATCAAACACTAATGCAATTTTATCAAACAACACAATTCTATCTTCATTTTGATTTAAAACAAAAATTCTTCTTCTAATCAGCAGACAATTACAAGCTACCTCTACGTCTAATGACGCACTTTCAAATCAAAATCAAACAACGACGTTATGTTCGTTTAAACAATTGCAGCTCTTATAGCAAAAATGTATTTTGCCAACAGCACTCATTCAAGTTTTGACAATAAGCTAACACAATTCAATGCAAGGTCTTATTGGACAGTGGCTCTCAATCAAACTTTGTTAGTCAAAAATTATTTAATAAACTTAAACTACCATGCAAACATATTTCTATGGATGTTACGGGCGTAGGATCAGGCACTTTAAGAATCACAAGTTATACAAATATCAGCTTCAGTTCTCGTGACAGAGGCTACAAAGAATGTTGACTGTTTAATTATACCCAAAATTAACAACTTCATGCCATCTGTAACGTTTAGCCCTGATTCAATGAAGATACCGTTAAATTTAATTTAGCGGATCCCACATACAATGAATCCAGCGAAATCGATATTCTACTGGGTTCCGGAATATTTGCAACTACTGTGCGTAGGTGTCATACACACAAGTAAAGATCAACCTGTTCTTCATAAAACACTGCTTGGCTGGATTCTTTCTGGAAGTCTGCCTTTTTCTGCTCAAACAATTCCCAATGCAACTTTTCACAGAATTTAAATCGCAAATAACCAAATTTTGGGAACTCAGAAGTAGATTCAGCCGCAAAACATTATCCACGGATGAGCAATATTGCGAAAATTTATTTATAAACTCAATAACTCCAACTGACGAGGTCGATTCATAGTCAAGCTGCCTTTAAAACAAATATCAATTTAGGAGTCTAAGCATAACGCTCTTAAACGGTTTTATTCTCTCGAACGTAAATTAGAACGTGACAATCATCTAAAGCAGCAATATCACTCATTCATGCGGGAATATGAATATCTATTATAGCAGCAGTCGACAAAAATGAATTTTATCTTCCTCATCACGCAGTTTTAAAACAATCTAGTTTAACAACAAAACTACGCATTGTTTTTGACGGATCTGTGCTTACGTCCAACGGAAAAT
This sequence comes from Vesta saturnalis, assembly GCA_036346205.1. Taxonomy (NCBI): domain Eukaryota; kingdom Metazoa; phylum Arthropoda; class Insecta; order Coleoptera; family Lampyridae; genus Vesta; species Vesta saturnalis. The sequence goes on along the minus strand of JARFJB010001852.1, from coordinate 610,633 downwards.
CACTTAATGACTTTCAATTGGTAGGGCCCAACCTTCAAGGCGACTTATTTTCCATTCTCTTGCGGTTTAGAAAACATCCTATTGTTTTGGCCGCAGACGTGTCGAAAATGTACAGACAAATCCTTGGCGTTATTCTTCGGACGATCCTATTCAATCCTATATCTTAAAACAGTGACGTATGGTACTGCATCGGCGTCATTTTTAGTTATCAAATCTTTGCAGCATACTGCACACGAACATATGGCAACAATGACTGAAGCTAGTTCGATCATTCTTAGTGACTTTTACGTGGGTGACTTGCTAATCGGGGCAAAAACAGCAGCTGAAGCAATAACCTTGAAAGATCAAATATCGAAAATTCTCAAAACAGGTCGCTTCGAACTAAGAAAATGGGTCTCAAACATCCCAACATTTTCAAAAATCTGCCTGACAACAGAATCTTCGGTTTATCTTTTCAGGAGATGAAAGTTTTAAATCTTTGGGCCTTTAGTGGAACGCTGTAACTGATCAGCTTCAATACATTGTCAATTTCTCAAACCCAAACAAACGCGTTCTATTCCATTTGAGCTCCACAATTTATGGTTGCAATTCACCAAGTCATTAGCAGACTTGCACTTAATTAAAATTGGGCGCTTCTAATTTTCAAAAATCCCATGGTCATTGAGATGCACGGCTTCTCGGATGCATCTATCAAGCCTATGGTGCTTGCATTTATATTAAGTCAATTGATCAAAATAATCGGGTTTCTTGTAATCTAATCTGCGCCAAGTCTAGAGTAGCTCCATTAAAGGCCACTACATTACCGAGATTGGAGTTATGCGCTGCCTTATTATTGTCAAGGTTAGCACGTAAGGTAATTTCGTCTCTTAAAATCAAGTGTGACAGTATTTATTTTTGGTGCGATTCCAAAATTACTTTATCATGGATCGCATCAACATCCATCAATTGGAAAACCTTTGTTGCCAATCAGAAGTACACACTCTTCCTGACCCAAACGATTGGAACTACGTAAGCACGCATGACAACCCCGCTGATTTATTGACGCGGGGACTTAATATCACTCAACTAATAAATTCAAATTTATGGTGGCACGGTTCTGCTTGGTTGCTGGATTCGATTCGAATTCAATCTCAATTTAAACATCCTAAATCGAATTCACCTCCAAGCGACAAATTTAGCAGCTTTACAAAATTAACCAGAGTAATAGCATATTGTATTCGATTTATAAAAAATTGCAGAATATCCACATCCGAACGAATTGCTAACAACTTAAACGCTAGCGAAATAAATGTTAGCATCAATGCATTAATCAAAATCTCGCAACATGAATCTTTTCATAACGATATTCAACATCTAAACAAATCAGAACAAGTAGATTCCAAGAGCAATTTGTAATCATTAAATCCCTTTTTGGACAATAACGGAATTTTGCGAGTTATGGCAGAATTCAAAACTCAAACTTTAACTATAATAAGCGCCATCTGGTATTGCTACCACCCAAACATAGGTTAACTTACTTAATCATTAAGTATTTTCATTTAAAACTATTACACGCAGGAAAAAATTCAATTTTATCAAATATGCGTGAAATTTACTGGCCTATAAATGCTACAAGGGTTATCAAAACAGTTATACGTGAATGAATAATTTGCTTTCGGGCAAGGGAAAACTCTAATTCCCCACTTATGGGTAACCTGCCTAGCACTAGAATCACATCATTCCGACCATTTTAAAATTCGGGTGTTGATTACGCGGGTCTAATTTTGGTCAAGGACAAAAAATCAAGACGGTTTAAACTAATTAAGTCCTATATCTGCCTGTTCATATGTTTCGCTACCAAGGCAGTTCACATTGAACTGGTCACTAGCCTCACAACTGAATGTTTTTTAGCCGCTTTACGACGATTTACGTCTCGTCGCGGTATTTGCTTGAACATATTTTCTGACAATGGTACAAATTTTCTAGGAGCAAACTCAGAAATGAAAGCGCTATGTAAATTTTTACATCCAAACATATCAGAAATTAATAATAATATATTACAAGATCAGATAAATTGGCATTTTATACCCCCAAAATCTCCCCATTTTGGTGGACTTTGGGAAGCCGGCATCAAATCTGTGAAATATCATTTACAAAGAGTACTAGCAAACGCTCATTTAACATTTGAAGAGTTATATACTGTTTTGACGCGAATTGAAGCTTATTTAAACTCTAGACCTCTGACTCCGCTCGCAAATGACCCATCTGATCTTAACGCATTAACTACTTCTCACTTCCTTATTGGCGAAACACTTACTGGTATTCCCGATCCATGTTTACTGCACCTAAATGAAAATCGACTATCGAGCTTTCAGAAATGTCAAAGGCTCAATCAACATTTCTGGCAGCGATGGCATAAGGAATATATTTCTACGTTGCAAATCAGATCTAAATGGAAAAAGATCACTCCCACATCAATCATCCCGGGTACCATGGTGATAGTGCGAGATGACAATCAACCTCCCTTGTGTTGACAGCTTGGTCGAATAATGGAAGTTCATTCTGGCTCAGACAACATAGTGCGTGCAGTGACTATTCAAACGAAGTGTGGTATATATAAACGATCAGTTCATCTTGCCCATTGCGGACAATATGCAAACAAACAAACAAACATAACATTTTGTTGAAAGTCGAGCCTTTCAAGAGGATCGGCATGTTTGTGATTACTTTTACAAGTACATTATTTTAGGTTTATTAATTATAATATTTTTCGTTAGAATTCGTTAATTATTCATGATGACATGTTTACTCTATGTTATCCATTTTAAAGGATTTCATTTTCATTTAATTTATCTGTAGCCCTAAGTAGTAAACGTAATAAGTTTCTATTGTTGACGAACTAGTTGTTTTTCAATTTTGTAAAATGTAATAACTTTTTATGGTAAATCCATCCTCTTTTAGACAGGTTATTTGTTGAATGTCATAAATCCTTCTACTCACAAAGAATTTAAACTTCTACCAATTGAACCCCTTATTAGTTTCCAAATCCTTAAAATAAATACAACCTCTATAATCCGGAAATTACTTCAACACTAATGTAGTCATTCCACGGCTCCTATTTTTCAAATCTAACCAATCACAATGCATCCCTTACCACAGTATTTAGCAATCCTATTTAGTGCCTGCCATTTTCACCCTTTGTTGTTTCAAAATTATATTTTCAAGCGACAGTAAAAATATGTACCTCTCTATCAACATCACTTTACTCTATAAATTGAATGTAAATTTTAACATGTATGTAGCTCAAGTGTATCATTTTTATTTGCTAAATTATTTTACAAGAATACTCGACTAATACGAATTAAAGCGAAGTTAATCGTTCAGGATAATTGTGAAAGCACGTTATCCATCAAAACAGATACCAATCATCGCTTCACTAATCACATAACTAAATTAATACAAAGATCGTTTATTACTCATTATATTAGAATAGACAGATTTTAAATCAGAATCTTAAAAAATTGCTGTGCGACTTTCTATTCTTATCTAACTCCAATGTCTGTGATGTTTATAACTCTTGTTTAACGCTCTACGATAGTAAAAGAATACAAAAAGGACAAAATACGTACCTTAGGTTCATACACGGGCTCAAACGAAAGAACAGAATTTCTCATATGATTAAGGATACCAGATAGTTTTTGTAACAGGAGCTTTAAAAAAATCAAAAGTTCGCGATAAATTATACGAGATTTGATATAAAGAAATCTTTATTTGTATTTGAATGTAATTATTAATATTAAGACATAAATAAAGAAATACATGGCATTTGCAAGTGCATTGATGTGTTGAAAGGGATGAGATGCTGTCATAATAATGATGTGCAGTTTTTAAAGCAGTCGCCTTAAGTAAGCGATCAAGAGGAGTCGCATTAAATAAACGATCGATTGACGCCGCAGCATAAGTGACATTGTATAGCCATGCGGCCCTATAAAGTCTGAAAATTAGAAATAAGAAATAATTTGCGGTATAATAGGAAAGAAGTAGAAATTACTTTCCTTATTAAAATAATAAAAAGTGCAAGTATGGGAAAGTTGGTGATAATACAAAGGATTGCACCATAATTTGAGATTGCCATTAAAGGTTACGTAATAAGTGAAGGTAACGCGTTTTTATGTATCAAAACGTCAATCAATTGTGTTTAATTAGTGAACAATAAATATAAGACAGTAATTGATCCAAATTGGTAAATCACAGAATAACTCGAACTGTTGATAATGAGTAATAAGATTGGATATTTCAGTTTGTAGCGTAAGCCGTTTGTCGCTGAAATTAAATAATTACGTAAAAACTGGATAGTGTAAATATATTGAGCAATAATTTACACAAATCCTTAATTTGTGAGAAGAAAAGTAGAAGCGTATTCATTAATAACAAAGGTATAAGAAAAGATGAGGAGAACAAAGAGAACGGTTCCAGAGTGCCGGCAAAGTGACATCATCGGAGGAGCAGTCACGCAACCTAGTTGAAGCCTCTTCACCGATTTAAGAAACGCCGAATTACATCATCAGTTATTCAACGAAAATAACTAGTAAGAACCCTTTTTGTTTGTGTTAATAAATAAAACGTTTTGTGTTTGATTTTCTCGAAACTTTACATTTGACTATCACAATTAAATGAAAAACAATACGTTTAATTCTGATATAGATGTTATTTGTTACATGTTAGTTTTAAGAAGGTTATTTTAGATTATAGATTAGATTTTTGTATATGTTTGTAAACAACATATAGATGCATTTCCGTTCAGATTTGGAATTTAATTAAATGAGTATAACGTTTGATTTACTTTTATTGTTAAAGATTATTAATATTAAAGGTTTATACTATATTGAATATATAAATGCAGAAAGAGGTCAACCTAATAGGAATCCAGATAAAAAAATAAATCGAAATGAACGTAACTTTGGTTAATGATAACAGTGATCATTTCTTTATATTAACTTTGAGCTACCAATTAAGAAACGAATTCGCAACCGTAAATCTTAAAATTCATTTGGTCAAACTGAGATTAAATAGCAAGCGAAGCAAAATTTAACTAGTAAATGATATCTTTATAAATTGATCCCATTCAGTTTTAATAAAATGTGACAAAAAGGTAATCATTTTAAGTTTCACAATAACAATATTTAATTTTATTCAATAATTTCAACATTATTGAATAATATTTTTAAAAAAGCTTAAAAGAACTCAAATTTTATCCTTTGGGGTGGGTTTAACCAATCAAAAGTAATATCCAAGCATATTACGCCCGTTGCATTATGCATGCGGGATCGCCGACTATTTCACTCTGTGTTTTTATCATAAAATTCTACCCACAATACCTTTATCAAAAGATAAGTTTTCGTACTGATATCCATAATATAAACGTAACACAAAAGATCATTTAGATATTCCTGTTCATAGACTTCAGGTCTTCAAAAAATCTCATTCTTATTGTATTTTACATTATATAGATATGTTACCGTATACACTTAAATCCGTACCTATGAGTTCATTTAAGAGAGAGGTTGTCTTTGATGTGTAAAAGTGAGCTTCTTGCAGCATAATGTAGTATTCATACATAGGAGTAATTATTAAATGATTAACGTGTTATGATTGCTATTGTTATTTAATTGGAATAAGTTAAGGATCAGACAGCCTTGAGCAAGTCTTAATTTCATTCCATCTTGCTTTCCGCAGTAGCATCAAATGATAGTGGATACATATTTTTGTACCAAATGCTTTCCTTTCTTGATCTACATAAAGTTGTTTTGTATTCTTATGCTGTCTGTATGTCGCGAATGCTAAGCAGGTCGTGTCAACACTACGCTACCAGCTCGGCATTAGAATACGCAGCTGCCTGTCAAAACTTGTTCGAGCATCAGACCACCTTAAGATATCTTCGCAACAGTAAACGTTTATATTTTCTAAATACACAAATACAACATCCGACAACAACGGCAAATAATATCAATTGATAACTAAATATTTGCAAACGTTACAGCAGGGGTTTAAGGTATACGATCATAAAAAATTTAGAAATAAAAGAAATTGAATTTATTTCTGGTAATGTAAAGTTTGGACTATTTAAATATATTGCTAAGTATAATAATAAGAAGTTATATTTCGCACAAAGAAAGAATGAACAAATAATTTTTGTTATTAAAACAATGTTAGGTAAGCCCACCGGTATGACTTTGCCTTCCCAGTCTTCAGAAGATGAGAATGCCACGACAGACCACCGCTCGACCGGTTTCGTAATTATTGTGACCCATCAGGAGCGGGTAGATCTGTCTTGGAATATATCAACTCTGAACGTATATAAGATGGCCAAAGAAAAAGGAAAACAATTGGTGAGAGTTAAGAGGAACGCTATCTATCCCTTGACTGAGTTCTCTCAACCTGGTATATATTGAAATATAATAATAAGAAGTTGTATTTCTCACAAAGAAGGCATACACAAATAATTTTTGCTATTAAACAATGTTAAGTAAGCCGACCAGTATGATTTTGCCTTCTTAGTGTTCAGAAGACGAGAATGCCACGACACACTACCGCCCGATTGCATTCGTCATTATTGTGGCTTATCAGGAGCGAGTACATCAGTCATGGAATATCTCGGCTCTGAACGTATATAAGATGGCAAAGAAAAAGATGGCGTTACTCTTAACTCTTACCTATTGTTTTCTTTTTTCTGGCCATTTTGTATAAGTTCAGAGTCGAGACATTCCATGACAGATCTACACGCTCCTGATAAGTGACAACAATGACGAAACCGGTTGAACAGTGGTCTGTACGTGGCATTCTTGTCTTTTGAATACTAAGAAGACTAAGTCATACTGGTGGGCTTACTTAACATTGTTTTAATAACAAAATGGTATATACTAAATGACATGGAAAGAAGAACACCCAGTAATAATCAATTTACGTAAACAATTTTTGGTATGCAATTGTATTCGAGTTAGGCCAGTAAACGATCAAAATTTGATCAAAATTAAACTGTTAACTTTTTCAAAAAATTTAATAATGTGTTGCGCCATCACGATGTCTTATGCACTCATTAACACATTAACTTCTAATGAGGTGATCGATTTCCTCCTGAGGTATCTCATCCCATGCTATCTGTAACTCATGCAGCAGAGCCACTAGCGTTTGTGGGGGTAGAGTAAATTGAGTAATCTCCTTCCCATAATATCCCAGACGTGCTCGATGGGTGAAAGACCAAGAGATCACGGAGGCCAACACAAAGCAACTTAATTGGCCTCAAAATTAGCCAAAGAAGCCCTAGCAACATGAGGTCGTGCGTTGTCTTGTTGGAATGTGTTGTTGGGGATGGTCTGAATATAAGGTACAATATGGGGTACTAAGATCTCCTGGATGTAGCGCGCAGCGGTAATGTTACCTCTATTGAAGATCAAATGTTACCAACTTCCAATAGCAATAGCCTCCCATACCATAATTCCAACTGTGTGGTGCACATGCCTTTCCACCGAAAATTGGAGATCTTGACCGTAATGCTGGAATCATCGCTGAAGGCAATTGAATTCTATGCTTGGTCCTAATTTGCCCGTTCTCTACACCACGCTAGACGATCTCGTCGATGCCCAGGAGTCAGCGATAGCACAAAAAGGGGACGGTATAAAAAGAACCCAAAGGTTCTTATCCGGCGATAAACAGTTCGCATCCCAATCACCCTTCCATGATTTTCAAACCACTGGTCCGCAATCGCCCGTGTAGACCAGAAGCGGTCGCGTAGAGCCAATACTCTAAAACGGCGATCTTCGGCTTATGTGGTTCTTCGAGGACGTTCTGTACCTCTCGCTCTTGGCGTTTTCATACTCGAGGCATCGTGATTCAATTAAAGAAGCCTTTTGTAATGTGTTTCACAGGTCTTAAATGACAACTGTAGTTACAAATGATTTTAAGGCTACGCGTCGTAAATGTTTTTGAAAGAGGTTAACGCAAAAACCGCTAGAGTAATACGGTTTAAAAATTGATCGTTTTTTATCTTAACATAAACAAAGATATTCCAAAAAAATGTTTACAAAATATCCATTATTACTGGGCGTTCTTCTTTCTATGTTACTTAGTATATTTTTAAATCTTCGCTGGGTCTCCTTTGTTGATGTAGTTTCGACAAACATAACAACACACTTTCGTTTTTCACTCAACGAGAACACTTTGCATTGCTTATTAGAAATAACTGGCAAAAAATGAACAATGATTAACAACGGGGCCTATTGAACATGACAACTTTCTTTCCACAGGCAACTTTCCAAAAATAGTAGAGGAGATGGTCTAAAAACGGGCTAGGGTCTAAAAACGGGCTAGTCTTGTTGTTTGGAGGTTGCAATGTGCTGCAGCCTTGCGGAAACAGCATGAACTACTTTCTCTACCTCGCCTAGCAAGTTGGATGTTATATCGCGTCAGTAGCCAACTTGATGTGGTTGTGGTGAGTTCATCTTACGTTTTGTGGATTTCACAAACTTTTCTAAGGTATATATATATATATATATATATATATATATATATATATATATATATATATATATATATATATATATATATATATATATATATATATATATATATATCTAAATTATGAAGACGCTTAATTGTAAGATATAAGTTTAGTGCATTCGATTATACGTGAATAGGGCTGTCTTTTAGTGTATAAACAACATTTTAATTTGTTAGTATTTAGCTGGTAAATAACCTCAAACCTCACAGTCGAATGTGTCTAATATGGGCTACTTGTATGGTGCAAATACGGGCTACTAGCCCATATTTAGACCTTTATAAATAAATGGAAATATTTTGTTTCAGATGCCAAAATCTAAACCAAAATACATTCCGATCGGAAAAAAAGCAATGGAAGGATGAGGACATGATTAAAGCTATTCAAGCTGTTAGAAGCAACAAAACGGGAACTCTGAAGGCTTTTAAAATGTATTCAGTTCCACGAACCACGTTAACATTGGAAAAAAATTGATCTCAATCCCGAAGAAGCCGTTAGGACCAAATTAGGGAGCAAGCCGGTCCTAGGTTCTGAACTCGAAAAAATGCTTGTAGAATACATTTTAGAAATGGAAGAAAAATTTTATGGCTTAACTAGAAGTGACTTGCAACGTATGGCATATGCGTTATGTACACGAAATGGATTGACACATCCATTCATTCCAGCAGCAGCAGGGAGAGTCTGGCTTGATTTATTTCTACAGCGCCATTGTCGTTCTTTCGATCCGTACGCCTTGTGGAACCTCTTTTGCAAGAGCACTTGGGTTCAATAAAGAAAACGTAGACAAATTCTTTCAAATGTTGGAAGCTGAGTACGAAAAGGTTCATTATACTCCTGATCGAATCTACAATGTAGATGAGACAGGAATAACAGTGGTGCAAAATAAAGTTGTTGATGTCATTTCACGGAAAGGGAAGAGGCAAATAGCTTCAATGACAGCAGCAGAAAGAGGAGGTTTGATTACTGTTATTTTTTCTATGAGTGCTGCCGGTAATTTCATACCACCCATGCTAATATTTCCTAGGAAAAATATGAATCAGCTGCTCATGAAAGGATGCCCACCAGGAGCTGTAGGATTTGCACATCCATCTGGTTGGGTTCAAAATAACCTATTTACCGAGTGGTTTACTCACTTCGTTGCACATGCAAGACCATCGGAATGTTCTCCCATACTGCTCATTTTAGACGGGCATTATAGTCATACCCGTAATATAGATGTCATTGAAATGGCTCGACAGAATCATGTGACAATTTTTGCCCCACTCAACTCATAAACTCCAACCTTTGGATAAGAGTTTCATGGGGCCATTTAAGACCTACTGTAATGTGGAAATTAGAATGTACACAACAACTGGGCATCCTGTCACTGTGTACGAGGTTGCAGAACTTCTGAAAAAGGCTTATGTAAAAGTTCAAACTGGAGAAATAGCCATTAATGGTTTTCTAGCCACAGGAATCTACCCCTCAATAAAATGATCTTCACAGAAGCAGACTACATAGCTGCACAAGCAGAAGCACCAAAAATGTGCAATGGAATTTCGTCTACTGAGCTTTCCCTGTCAACAAACGTCGCTGTTGCTGCTAATACATCAGAAATTTCAATTCCGGATGATGGTCCGTCAACTCCTCCTGCTGCTGGTCCACGAACTCCTGATGCTGGTAGGCCTACATCAACTGCTGGTCCATCAACTCTGGCTGCTGGTCCATCGACTTCGGCTGCTGGTCCATCAACTTCGGCTGCTGGTCCATCAACTTCAGCTACTAGTGCATCATCGTGGGCTACTTATCAGTCAAATGCAGTTGCATCTTCATCTACATACCCTGTCTCGCCGCATGACATCTCTCCGGTCCCTAATACAAGGAAGAAAGAAGTAGACAAAGACAATTACAAGGTGTAAAAGTTATCACTGGATCACCTTAGAAGGCTGAACTGACTGGGTTTCTGAGAAGGAAGGAATAGGCTGGAAAACCACAAAATTAGAAGATAATTAACAAACAGCCATTGAAGCGGCCAAGAAAGCTCGAGCTCAGACTGCGAGCCTTTGGTAGAAATCAGTTCTGGAGATAGTGATCTTGACATTTCCACTGGAAGATCCAAGCCTGGTGACCATGACTACAGTCCTTTGTTTTGTGATGGACGATTTTCAGATGATTCAAAGGGTAACTCTGGGTCCAGTGCCTTGTTTGTTTTAAGTGGGCACATTCTGAGTGTGTGGATGCAGAAACTGATGCATATATCTCCGATTTTTGTAAATAGACTCACAAAACCACCACATTTTTTAATGCAGAAGTGTGATTTCTACTTTATGTAAGAGTATTTGTTTTATTTGTATCCAATTTATTACAATTTCTTTCATTTTCAAATTAAACATAAAATATCTGCAGTAGCCCATATTTGGACCCTGTTAATGAAAATCATAATTTTGACATCCTATACATTATTTCCTTAAATGTAGTCATCAAAACTCAATGGAAGTGTTTACATATTGCACTAAATGTATAATCTTGTAGTTCCATAAAGAGTGATACTTGTAGGTATGAACTATTTCAGAATAAGGGCTTAAATGAAAATGGTAGCCTATATTTGGACCATCTCCTCTATTTAATAGTATTTTTAATCGACATGCGGCCAATCTTCAAAGCCTTACAAATTTAAGAGTATTGCAAAACATGCAGGGTGTTTCGCTTAAGATAATGAAGTTGTCCTATTCCCAAAAATCGACTATTTTATTTTCGGTATAACAAAAGAAATTAGCAAATCGACAATAATGTAAAAAAAAGGCCTTCGGAAAATCTATACCCTTCTGTGAAAACCGTACTCATTCCGACGTTATTCAAGATGAAAATGGGTTAAAATATTGCCGGCCACCCTCTACTAACAATACGATTTTCACCGTTATTCATGTAGGTAGACAATAACAAATAATTAACATTGTCTGCAATCCTATTATTTAGGTAATCTATTTGTCTTTTAGACATGATTTTTGAAAATTGAAAAGTTTCACTAGGTATACCACGACAAGCATTTCAAACATAATGACGAAAATGTTAAACTTACAAATCATACTTCAAAGCGCATTGCTGAAAAATTTCAACGAAGGAGTAATAATGCGAATTCAGAGCTTTTAAGGAATATAACATTAAAAATGCTTCAAAAGATTTTAATACCCATTTAGAAATAGCTTGTTTGAATGGTTTAAATGCCATGAAAAATTGTACTTACCTGCATATATCCTCCTTGGCAATGACTCGCATTTAATAAAGATCCAATTTTAAATTTGTTAAATTTAATACGAAGTATCCAATCTTTTGGTGTTCCTCTGAACGAACGAAAACGATACCAACAACTTAAAGGTTTTCCAATGTTTTCACGTGTAACTTGTGGACTTGATACGTCTTCATATATATCTACAGTCTTATTGCAATGATCCTTTCTTCCTTCAGCTGAAACAAAAAGAAAAGGTATATTATTATTATCGACACAACAAAGAAAAGTGTAGAAATGAGTTAATTACAATTAAACAGAAAGTTTTAATCGTTGTTGATGTATGGCGGCACCTCAGCGAAACTTAAAATAAACCTCCTCCTGTTGATGAACTTTTCCAAAGATAACTTCTCCCCTTCCTTGCACATCCCTTTTTAACTCAACTTTGTCCCATATTTTATTGTATAATGTCGAGTAAGGCATTCAATTATGTTAATGAAAATGAATCTACATTCCACATCATGTTCAAAAGCTTGCTTTGATCGTTAGCAGATGAGAAATCTGTTTATACATTAGATCGTTGCTCAAATTAAATTTTCTGTCTACGTTATTTAATAATAAATTACATTTTCGTTTATAATTGCCTACCTACAAGCTTTTTACGTCTTTCGAAATATATCATAAAAGGTAGAGAAACGGAAATTCTAAATCGTGAAATAATATTATTCAGTAGGAGATGTATAAACTGGCCATTTAACAGGGGTGCTGTTTCCGATACACTTTATTTATGATGTCTTATAGTTTTATACAATACGACATTTTGTGGTTAAATTTTGATCTTCACAATCTCGAAAATTGCCTATAAAATTCTATTACAGACATGAAGCTGTTTTATTTTTTCGATTCGTTTAAATCGACTTTACGTAAAGAACAACGATCGTTCGTATATAAGAAAACGTTTTAGTGTAAGACTGAAATCGCTATGTTTTTGCTAAAGGGATTTCTTTCAAACCCTTCAACTCCTCCACTAAGAACGAATATTCCCTATAGATAGCTCTAAATGGGTTATTTCTTCATTTACATAATCCTTTTTAGGTTGGCACCGTTCAAAGAAAATGAAGTGACCGTTTCGTTTATTTTTACGCTGTGATTTTATTTATAAAAAGAGAAGTACCTACGTTTTATTACATTTATATAAGTGAAAACATAACAGTATGTAAGCAAGAATGTAAGAGATACCTAATAAGTAGAAAGAATCGTACGATTTGTTGTAACATTGGTGCCGCTACAACAGCTGACATTTGCCCTAAGGGGGTAAACATTTCCTGTTCCAAACTAGATTTCAACTGAAAACAGAACACGAATTTCACTAATTGTTTTATTGGGTGAAAATTCGGCACGATCTACACTTTGCTCGTTATAATGCTAGAGCTACATCCTGAGCACCAATTACAATAACTGCATTGGAAATTTTAAAGAGCTTTATTCTTTCATAAAGAAATTTACAAAAACGAGATAAATGTAAAAAACTCACTTTTATTGTAACACATAGAAACCATTTTTTTTTACAGTATAAACATTGTCATACATTTTTTTGTAATCCATTACAATTTGAGCAAAAAAAAAAAAATTGAATTTCCTAACAAAGTTTTACCAAATTGCTAATCCACTTTTACTTCTAGGTGTTAACTAATCTCTTATCGACCTTAAACGTAATGTTTTATATAGCAAAACAACCGTTGATTTTTAATTATTTAATTATTTCTGTTGTTCTTTATCCGAAAGTGAGAACATTTCTCTAAACTTAAAATGTGTAAAGTTTAATTCAAATAAAGTTGGGTACGACTCATCGCAGTAAAACTATAATAAAAATTATATATATATATATATATATATATATATATATATATATATATATATATATATGGTTGATTTTAGGTTTCCGCGAGTGTAGTATGAAACACTGTTGTTTATCCGGGCGCTGTCTCGCGTCTGCTGGTGACGTTTCTGGCTCCTGCCAGTACAAAACGACGTTTTGGCAAAGTCTCATTTGCCATTTTCAAGTTTTCTCGTTCTCCTACTGATTTGTTCGGCTCCGTGTTGCTCGAATCGAACTGAGGTCCTGCTGTCGTGTCTCCTGTTTATATTTGGTGTTGTGTACTTTCACTGCTTTCACTGTTTTCCCTGCTTTCACTTTCCCTTCTTTCTCTTTCTCGGTGTTGGATGGTGCTGCTGTGCATGATGTTGGTATGGATGGTTCTGGTTCGGGTGATCGTTTCCTTGTGTGACGATGTGTTGCTAGTGTTATCTTCCATGTATTAGGTAGTCTTTGGGAATCGTCTCGTGTGTTAAGGTTCTGTTCCCGTTTCTCAATCTCGATCGCCTCTCGAATAGTTCTTTTTGCCGCATGAGTAATGCTGGCTATCATCTTTGTGTTTTCAAAAGCGATGTTGTGTGATGTTCTACTGGCGTGTTGGGCTAACGATGATGTAGTTATATTCTTCTCGACACCATTCTTGTGTTCCTCTCGTCGAACGTTGATCCGTCTGTTTGTTTGTCCTATGTACACCTTGTCACATGTCCCGCAGGGAATGCTGTAGACTCCTTGGTCCTCCATGTCGATTTTGGTTTTAGGTGTTGGGAGCACTGATGATATATTTCTGTCCGTGTTGAACGTTGTCTTTATGTTGTGTTTGCTGAGGATTTTTGCAATCTTGTCTGTAGTTCCCTTTACATAAGGAAGTGTGACCTTGACTGTTGATGGTTCCTCCTCTTCTGTGGGTTTCGTATTTCTTGGTCTTGACGCGTTCGGGATGTTTCTCATTGTGAATCCATTTTGTAGTAGAGCTGTTGTGAGAGTTGCCATCTCCTCTTTCTCGTGAATGGAATCCGTGAGTCTTATTGGTCTCGTTACCAGTGTATTTACAACCGACCAAGGACAAGCAGCTACCATTCCTGGACGTACTGATCTACAAGAAGAAGAATGGGTACCTCAGCCACACAGTATACAGAAAATCGACGCACATCAATGGATGTCTCAACGCCCACTCACACCATCATCCTTCGCAGTTGCAGTCGGTTGTAAACACACTGGTAACGAGATCAATAAGACTCACGGATTCCACTCACCAGAAAGAGGAGATGGCAACTCTCACAACAGCTCTACTACAAAACGGATTCACAATGAGAAACATCCGGAACGCGTCAAGACCAAAAAATACGAAACCCACAGAAGAGGAGGAACCACCAACAGCCAAGGTCACACTTCCTTATGTAAAGAGAACTACAGACAAGATTGCAAAAATCCTCAGCAAACACAACATAAAGACAACGTTCAACACGGACAGAAAAATATCATCAGTGCTCCCAACACCTAAAACCAGAATCGACTTGGAGGACCAAGGAGTCTACATCATTCCCTGAGGGACATGTGACAAGGTGTACATAGGACAAACAAACAGACGGATCAACGTTCGACGAGAGGAACACAAGGATGGTGACGAGAAGAATATAGCTACATCATCGTTAGCCCAACACGCCAGTAGAACATCACACAACATCGCTTTTGAAAACACAAAGATGATAGCCAGCATTACTCATGCGGCAAAAAGAACTATTCGAGAGGCGATCGAGATTGAGAAACGGGAACAGAACCTTAACACACGAGACAATTCCCAAAGACTGCCTAATACATGGAAGATAATACTAGCAGAACATCGTCACACAAGGAAACGATCACCCGAACCAGAACAATCCATACCAACATCATGCACAGCAGCACCATCCAACACCGAGAAAGAGAAAGAAGGGAAAGTGAAAGCAGGGAAAACAGTGAAAGCAGTGAAAGCAGTGAAAGTACACAACACCAAATATAATCAGGAGTCAGGACAGCAGGACTTCAGTTCGATTCGAGTAACAAATCAGTTGGAGAAGGAGAAAACTTGAAAATGGCAAATGAGACTTTGCCGAAACGTCGTTTTTGTACTGGCAGGAGTCAGAAACATCACCAGCAGACGCGAGACAACGCCCGGATAAACAACAGTGTTTTATATATATATATATATATATATATATATATATATATATATATATGTCAACTACATGTATTAGAGAAGGATGGCCATAAAACATAAATCTGCAGTACAGTTCATATTAGCGCATTAAAACACGTGATTAAGAAGCAGCGTCTGTTATTTTTTTATAAAACAGTTTTTTTCAAAACTATTCACAAATTTTATAATGAATTATCGGTAATTTGGTAACATTTTTGCATAATTTATACGATACTTACAAAATTTTTAATATACTATGTAGTAAGCACATTAAATCTCAAGCGCAGCTCGTGGTTATGAACGTGCTTAACAATTTTGAACGGGAACGTGATAATCAAGGGCCTACTCGTTCCATTTGGATCTGTTATGCACGTATGTAGTAAATTATTTTGTAAAATATGATACTGAAGGACTACTTTTATCGCACGTCTGAAGCATGTGGGGTTAGTATAAATACAGTTATTGCTATAAAAAAAAATGGTCACAGAAGCACAAGAAGAAAATAAACCTTCACAGTCACCAGCTAAGCGGAAAAAGCGAAGTAAAGAGAAAAATTTACGAAATGCATTCAAAATGTTAACATAAGCATGCAACATATGTCTAGTACTATACCTGCATTTGTAGGAATACATGTTACGATAGGATTATTACAAAAAGGATTAAGTAATAATCAAGTTTTCAGTAGATAAAGTTTAAGACGTCTCTTACATTCTATTGGTTTTTCATCTAAAGTAGATGATGGTAAGAGACGTTTACTGGAACAATCACATATTGCTGCTGATCAAATACAATTCTTAAGAGAATATTACAAAAATAAAGAAGAAAAATGATGCAATCCTGTATTCTTAGATGAAACTTGGATTTTCACTCGAGGATCGCAGAAAAGAAGCTGGCATGATATATCTAATGAAAGCGTGAAGAAGACGCCAATGAGTGAAGGAAAAAGGTTTGTTATAATTTAGTTATTACATTATAATTCCTAATAACTGTACTTTTTAGATTTTTGGTTGTTCATGCAGGTAATGAAGTTGGATTTATTTCCGATTCTTCACTTTCGTTTTCTATAAGTCACAAAGTGCAGGCTTCATGGAGATATGTGTGCGGAGTTGTTTACATAATAGTTTGAAAATAATTAAATTGCAAACTTAAAGAACCATCTTTAATTGTAATGGACAATGCCAGTTATCATTCCAAACTTCTAGAAAGAAATTCAAAATAACTCATCTAAGAAGGAAGAAATATGCAATTTTCTGTTAAATCACAATATAGCTTATGAACCTAGTATGTTTAAAAAAGAATTACTGCAGTTAGTTGCAGATAATGCGATACCAAAGGTGTACGTAATAGATAAAATAGCACACAAGTGTGGACACGGGGTATTATGGTTACCACCATATCACTGTCAATTTAATCCAATTGAATTGCTGTAGGCAAACTGCAAAGAACACTACAACAAAAATATAGGAAGACAGAATTCCAAATTTAACGATGACCATGTAAAGAAGTATGGACGGAATACTTCCAACGAATTGATGAAACATATTGGTAGAAATGCATTAAACATGGCAAAGTGTCTATGTTAGGGTGGTGGGAAATTGAAAACATTTTGGGGTAGTGCAACCATTAATTATATCTGTTAACGATAGCACTTCTGAGAGTGACACTGATAGTGAATAATTTTTTTTTATTTAAATGTTTTAATACCGATATAATATAAATTTTTTACATAACACATTGAAAACTCTACAATAGGTGGACTTAATACATGTACTGATTTATGTAAACTGCTTTTCATTTAACTTGGAGCAATATGAAATCCATTTATACTATGTGCTAAATTAATATATTAAGCATCTATAATTTCATTGAATTTCGACCTACATGAATGAAATAATCACAAATGTATCGATATTTATGGAACACCGCGCGCACACACACACACCACACACACACACACACACATACACCACACACACACACACACACCCACCCACCACACAACACACCCACCCACACCCACACCACACGCACGCATGCACCGCACGCACGCACACACACACACACACACACACACGCACACACGCACACGCACACACGCACACACGACACACGCACACACGCACACACACACACACACACACACATACACACACTGCTTTTCATTTAACTTGGAGCAATATGAAATCCATTTATACTAGTGCTAAATTAAAATATTAAGCATCTATAATTTCATTGAATTTCGACCTACATTACACCTTCTTCTACATGAATGAAATAATCACAAATGTATCGATATTTATGGAACACACGCGCACAAACACACAACACACACACGCACGTACGACACGCACGACACACACACACACACACACACACACACACACAACACAAACACACAAACACACAAACACACAAACACACAAACACACAAACACACAAACACACAAACACACAAACACACAAACACACAAACACACAAACACACAAACACAAAACACACAAACACACAAACACACAAACACACAAACCACAAAACAAACGCACAAACGCACAAACGCACAAACGCACAAACGCACAAACGCACAAACACACACACACACACACACAGACACACAACACACAAACACAAACACGCGCACCGCCACGCGCACACGCGCACACGCGCACACGGGCACGCGCGCACGCGTGCGCCACACGCACGCACGCTCGCACGTACGCACGACGCTGTTTCTCGAGAAGTCTTCGTTCAGGATACCGTGCCGCATAAATCTTTGACGCCAGTAACGAATTTCTTTGACATTCTCCAAGAAGAGTCATGTCAATCAACTCTGCGTCGGACAACAACATTATAATGGAAATGTCTTGTAGAAACACTTAAACTGATACACAAGACAGCAAAGCACAACAAAACCACGAGAAACTGACGTCTCTTGTCAGTTGTTTAAAACAATTAACAAACGTTTTCCAAAACACCGCGGCAATGCGCAATAAAAACTGAAATTAGATAAAAATGTGAATATCTCGAGAACTATCACTCCAAAATATCGATAGTGTTACATCAATGGAAAGGAAATTTAATTTACTATTCGCTTATGTAAGAAAATATGGGTGGTTCCATTTAAAAAATCAAGTTATCCATGTTTGAAAAAATTATTTTCGGAGCGATAGAAATTATTGAATTCTAAAAGTAATATTTTGGCAACGAATTAGAATGATGCGGCATCCTTTTCGAAGTAAAAACGAAAACCACATCTCTACTGGTATCCGTCTTCGAGATATTGAAGGTTTTCGGACTTGCACTGCAAACATCATTTTTCTACAAAATGTCAAATAACTCAGAAGCAATGCGACGTAGACCCACAGTAGGGTTATTAAAGTGACCTTTAAATTCAACGGGAGCCTCCTTTATACATATATATATATATATATATATATATATATTATATATATATATATATATATATATATATATATATATATATATATATATATATATATAACACACACACATACAGGGTGAGGCATCTAAGCTCCGTCAGTTTGTATACGAAAAATGGTAAAATATTTTTGAATCTTTTTTAATTATCGTGTAGTTTCATTAGGGGCACGTTTTAAAATTATTTTCGAATATGCAGGGTGATCCATAAAAATTTCACGCATCAAAGTTATGAAAATTTAAATGGAACACCTATATATGATGGCATATTTTGATTCTGTGGACTAAATAAAGGTCACTTACTGTTATAGTCCCTATACCTACCTCCACCTGTTGCCGAGATATTTCATTATTTGTGAGAATGTAGATCGAAATTCAAAAAAACTTTATGTTTTACGTACTCGAGGATTTTTTTGAAATGTCTTTCATTGTTTACTGAAAGCATCAAACTTTAAAATCCACCGAAGTTATTATCACAAATTTATACTGGGTGTATAAAACTCAGTAACTATTTTGACCAACATTAAAGCAATTAACTTCCTTATTTTAACCCCAAGTATTTATCACCATATTTTTATTCTAATTTTAATTCCTACAAAACTGTAGCTGTCAGCTGTGCATAAGAATTAGCTTACCGTTGCCGTAGTACCTGTATTCGCCAAAAGGTAAGCAGTTTGTTATTTGTTTGGAAATGATCTGCGCATTTTTTCTCGAATTTAAGAATTATAACCCCGATTTCTTCAATTATTAAAATCTTAGGACTGTTATACATTTTTAATCTTGTTTAGTTTTGTTGTGACGTCGTTTTCGTTTGAAATTGAACAGTTAATTTCCGTTTTGATCAGTTATTTTTGGGTATTTGAGTCAATGATTTTAGCGCTAAGTTTATGGAAATATTTAATGAGTGTTTGTTTTATTATCGCAATCTTGTGGATGTTACATAAAGCTTAAGATTTTATTGAACTTTAGGTGAACTTTGCATAAATATTTTTGGAGTAGAGTTTTAGTATCAATGTATATTTTTTTATCGTACATAATGGGTATTTAGCCACATCAATTCCTTTTTCTTTTATGCGCAACGCGTGTTTAAGATCATTTCCGTTTATGCTACGTCTATACAGACATAATCTTAAAGTTACTTCTCTGCATAAGGTTTTCAACTGCATTTTAAAAACACTCTTGTATTAATTTATCATATCTAATAGGGAGATTCTGTCCCACTTGTAATGATCCCTTATCTATAAATAAAGTGGGTTTACTTTTATTAATTAATTAATACCTAGCTGATTTGACCCGGCATATCTTTTAAATCGAAGACTAGGGAGATTCGCATAAATTATTGACAACTTTAAGATCGTAACAATCGTACTATTTTAGTACCTATTTGGTATAACGCTAAATATTGAACATAAATCTATGATACTAGACTTATACTGATAACAACAAGAAACAAAACATAAACATCTGAACCAACAAAACATAAAATTAAAAGTATCTTCTAAAAAAGGTTGAAAAGAGCAACGGTCAAATCTCCAGGTATAACAGTTATCTCTGGATTAAATAATTAACGTTCTTTGGGAACTTTATCTAGTGTTGAATCATTACGCAAATCAATTAAATATTTTATTCATACAACTCAATGTGGTTGGTATATTATAGTTTATTTGAAATTTAATTCCAAAAGAATCCAAGCACTGGTAAATATAAAAAGTATCTATTTTATTTTATTCTTAGAAATGTTATACAAATGACTGATAAAGTTAACAGCTTTAAGAGGGGTAATGATTTTATATCTCGGTCACTAGGCCAGTAAGTGTTATTAATCTCTGTCTTTAGAAATGATTTGCGTATACTGCCTTCATTTATTTAGCAGTTTAGAATTTATGGGAGTTGTAATAATTATTCTGTTTATTATAAACTTTGTTATGAACGAATAAGTTCAAAGGTAAATATGTAATTAAAAATTATTAATTTTATTAAATACATAAATAAAAAGTTTACCTCGAGTAGGATTTGAACCTACGACCTGTACTTTGCTAGAGTACCGCCCTAACCAAGTGCGTCATCAAGGTTCAAGCCCCAATCGATGTAAATTTTGTGTTTATGTATGTAGAACTGATGTAAATTCTAAATATAATGAGATAACAACCTGCAATATCGCAAGGATTCACACATACCAAAGCAACTTGACTAATATTCCATTAATATAAGTAATTTGATTGTTGGTTCAAACCCTACTCGAGGTAAACTTGTTATTTATATATTTAATAAAATTAATAATAATTTTTAATTAATTGTTCTTTTTGTTTATACAAAAGAAGTAATCTGACACGTACATTTAAAGATATATGCGGGGCTTTCATTTAACGCTTTTACGAAATATGATAATTTTCGTAAGTTTGAAAATGGTATACAGGAGTTTTAATATATATTATATATATTAATGTATTATATATAATACGTATGAAAAGAATTTAATTTCTCCTTCTGTAAGTACATTTCTGTATACGATTAATTTTTATCGTCTCTGAGAACTTTATACAGGAACGAACAAAATAAATAATTAATTTGCGGACATTTGTACAGATTTCTGAATCTTTACACACTCATTAAGAAACCATTTCCATTGCGTTAAGAAAATTTTGTAGTTTGAAAATTGAACATGTATGGCTCGATATCATGTTGAAGAACGCGTGGTGAATGAGGTTAGAGAACTCAATACGTTATCTTACAGAAAGTTTGACTTGGAGATACCTTCTGTTTTTGTGTCATTAAATATGGAAGTAGGATACATTACGTTTACCTTTTCATTATTGAAAAATGCTGGAAATTAACTTACCTTTATACTGATGCTTTGTCTTATTGTATTGTCAAGAAATGAAGTTCTCGAAAGCAAGATCGTTACTATACACTATATTCATTTTATGTTGAATGTACAATTAAGTACATATCCTTTTTAGTGCAAATTATGTTTTTATTAAGTAAACAAATTAGACGAAATTATTTACGAACATTAAAGTAAAGCTAGTCTAACATTGTTTTGGAAGGTTTGGTACTGAGGCAATGAAAAGCAAACAGCTGACTTCAGTTAGTGTTTTCTAATATAAAAATATTTGAGTGCATAACGCTACTTCAGTTGTTTTTTGTTAAGATGGTTAAAAAACAGATTTAGATATTACATTGGGGTTATTTAGTTTCAATCAACTTTGATTTTGAAATAATTCTACGTAAAGATACCTTATATTGTACATGTAGTTTATATATCAATTAAGAATCATTTCACTGTCGTAAAGCTTTGCGTAACATTTAGTACTATTTTATTTGCTACTATGCTGAAATGTAGATACTACTTTGATTTATTAAATCTACAAATAAATACAGTTGTTTTGTTATTCACATGTGGTATTGAAGTACAGATTTCCCATTTTCTGTTGTATTTTAATTATCTGAAAACTTAGTGGCGCCTGTATTCTCTTACCACCTTATAACGAAAGGAGCTCTCAATCTTGTGTAGGTATCTTGATTAATGTCCGCTGACCTAGATCGTGGTGCAAATACCTTTTTTATATGTTATAAGGCCAAATTTTATTTGTTGTAAGTTTACTTCGAAGATGAGGTATTTCATTTGTTATAGTTATTGGCCGATTTTTCATTGATCGTAATTTGAATTTACCAATTCCAACTTTTGCAAACACATCCTACTACAGAAAACTCGCAAGTGCCAGCGAATATGATATGGTTGCACCAAGATGGAGCACCGCTACATTACTTAGTGAATATCCGGGAGTAACTCGATCTAGTATTTCCAAATTGGTAGATAGGGGGACGAGGATCGATTGGATGGTCCGCACGATCACCTGATCTCACGTTATTAGACTTCTTGCAGGGATATCTGAAAAGTATGGAATGCAAAACTAAACCACCACGCTTGCAGATGTTGAGCAACGTTAGAAGGCTGTTTTATTTAAGGTTGCTAAGACATTTGAGCCGAGAATTTTAAACATCTTCTACATAAAAATTCATGTTTTGTTTAATATTGACACCACGAAGAACTTATTAAGTTTTAATGTTTTGAGCCTATTTCCTCATTCATGTGGCTTTATTATTCTCTTTAATGTATTAATTTTTGCAATAGATCCTTTTAAATGATGTATAACAAACCCCTGCTTCTCATTTGAGAAATTGATGTTCATTTTATAATCTAAAATTGACGAGTCTCGAACTTTCTTTATAAACATGCAAAATAACTGCTTTTAACTACATGTGTTAATTTATTATATCTAACACAGGAGTTCCGTCACTCGAGTTACGAAATCCCTTACAGTGCGTTAAACAAATTTTATGCAGCTTGAAAATTGAATATGAATGGTTGCATTTCATGTTGAAGGAAGCGTAGTGAATTTCGCCATGAGTTCAAAATGGCCCTCATATAGTACGTTAGAGGACTCAATACGTTATCTTAGAGAAGTTTCCACCTTTTGTTTTTGTATCATTAAATATGGAAGCAGGACACATTACGTTTACCTTTACATTACTGAAAAGGGCTGGAAATTAGCTTACCTTTATATTGATGCTTTGCCTTATTGTATTATCAAGAAATGATGTTCTGCAGAGCTAGATTTTCATATAATATATATACATTATGTTGAATGTACAACAAGTAACTACATATCCTTTTTAGTGCAAATTACGTTTTTATTAGGTCAACGAGTTAGACGAATTTATTTACGAACATTAAAGTAAAGCTAGTCTAATATTGTTTGGGAAGGATTAATTAATACTGTGTTAATGACAAAAAAACAGCTGACTTCAGTTAGTGCTTTCTAATACAAAAACATTTGAGTGCATATCCTTACCTCTACTGGGTTTTAGAAAAAAAAAATTTTTTTGTAATAAATGAAAGATCATATATACGTTTTATAACAAAACTATCTGTAGTTTATCGCTCTAATTCAAAAGTTATACTACATTAAAAATACAGTTTTGAACCCAGTTCCGGAAACACGCCGAAACTTCCCGATCAAACCCGAGCGCGTGTGACGTCACATTGTTTATTTTTACTCATCGTACCATACAGCTTACACAGTGTTTTGACTTTTAATCGATTAAATCTTGTTATTATCGTCAATATATTAATAAACATATCAAAATTGTCAAACCTGAAAGGTTATCGTGCTTTTATAATAATATAGTAATTAATAATTATTTATGTAAACGTATAAACTGAATAAATAGAATTCAATAACAAAATTTGTTAACTAAACATAACTTTTAAAATCATAGCATCAAAAAAATTTCTATGAGTAATTTAAAACGATTAAATAATAAATGTGTACACGGTTATTGAATGGTTTCGATTTAATTTAGTATTTTATATTTTAATTACGCGCTAGGTTATGTACTATACGAAATTGACATTTTAAAAGTGTATACAGTGTGATCCAAGGTAGAGGGACCATTCAATAACTTCTTTATTTTACGATATATATAAAAAAAAGTTAAATTATTTTTTGTTTACGGCCATGTGCTACATTTAATAGGGCTATCAAATATTTTTTTCATTTCATTAA
The DNA here is from genome assembly GCA_036346205.1 of Vesta saturnalis. Lineage (NCBI taxonomy): Eukaryota > Metazoa > Arthropoda > Insecta > Coleoptera > Lampyridae > Vesta > Vesta saturnalis. The sequence goes on along the minus strand of JARFJB010001852.1, from coordinate 585,837 downwards.
ACCGAAACGAACACAACTATTGTTTTTAAATGACACCTTGTATATTTTTTAGACTATCTAATTCCTTATTATTTTTCTTTCTGTAAATATAATACTTTATGGGTATATCAGAAAATTTTGTTGTAAATCGCAAAAACTGTTTGAAGGAGTACAAGACCACTATTTAAAAACAAAATAGTTATTGCCATGGAAAACGGAAACAACTGCTTTGTGAAGTTGTTTCAGATTGTTTCACATCTTTCAAAATTAGTTTTATATGTAATTACTTAAGCTGTGACGGCATTTTGTAACGGTATAAACGGGTGGTAGAACGGGATTACAGATAAATTGGCCTTTTGCCCCGACTAGTCAGCGTATGGGTGTAGGTCAGATGTTGAAAATGTTTGCACATCCAAAATAGTAAATCGTACGTAAGTCAAAATAGGGATGAAAACGTAATCAGATCGGTTTTGGGCGCCAGAATGTTTGGTAGTCAAAATAAGGGTCGTCGTGCCAAAATTACGAGTACATACCGTGTCTAAACATACAAAAACATACGATTTCCTATCCGCAATCAATCCCAGGTGTGCTGGACAGCAACTCAGCAAACCACCTGAAATAGGGCTTCAAAAGCACTACACGCTTGTCAAATAAAAGCGTGATAATCGCTCAATAAAGTTACGTTAATACACCTCAGTGTAAATAATCAGGCATTAAATAATAATCAAAACAAAACAAAAAAACAAGCTCTAAAAGGCACTCTAAATGAAGTTAAAATTCAACTAAAAAATAAAACACTAAATACCAATAACGCTATTACTCAATAAAACAAAAAACTAACTTCGTTATGTTAAAATTTACGCTCATAAACTTGCAAAAAACTTTTATGTAACACAAAAGGGTTTCCACAGAATTAAACACATTTATAAAACCTAACAAAGCTATAATAAAATAATAAAAAGGATAAATATAAACATACGATAATGCGTATAAACAAAAAATACAAAGGCTTAAAAGGCGACAGAATGTCTGATCAGAATGCTGCTTAACGTTCTATATATATATATATATATATATATATATATATATATATATATATATATATATATATATATATATATATATATATATATATATATATATATATATATATATATATATCGTGGATTATGACCCACACTACAATAGGGTCAATTGCCCTTTAATACTAAAATAAATAACAAAGTGTGAAGGCGGAGCGTCAGAACTATAATTAATTACAGTGAATAAAGTTAAAACAACAACTTAATTTAACAAAAAATACAATACCGCTTTCAAACCTTCGTTAACACAAAAAACAGTTCGAAACACAAAAATCTTGAAATATTCAATAAAAAAAACAATATTATGTTACCTTAAAGTCTAGAATTACACCTCTCCTGTGTTACAACAATTGAAAAAGGTAGTCGGTTACTGCTATAACGGAAATGAAATCTTCCTGCTCTGATAAAATGATGAATAAAATGTTGACTATTGTTCTTTTATACACAAACGATTTCTTGATTTAAACTCGTTAAAATGTTACTGCATAAATTAAAAACTTCTTTTAAAATACTAATTTGTGCGCTCAATTTGCTTGTTGACTTTAATCTCTTAAATAGTCTTATTCACATTAACAATCCAAAAGGTTAATAACTTGTTTTAAATAACTATAATTTTAATATATTGCGAAAGTTTCTTTATCTATAAACACGCTTTGTACGGTAAATAAGTGGCACTGCCAGAACGTTGATTTAAAAAAATCCGCAAAAGCGAGAAAAACCAAAGAGGTCACTGAAGCACTAATATAACACGACGATGTCCTCTAGGTAACTTTACGTAAAATCGAAATCGGCACTAGGTATAATCCTATGGTGATGAACAGTTTTAATAAATTCTTCTTTAGAAGTAGCTTAACTACCCCTACTACACAAAAAGTTCGTTCGTTAAACACCAAAAGGTCCAAAATATCAACGTTCTAAACCACCCCTTAAAGCGTAACAACAAGCGGCACCGTACTAGTACACGAGAGCGCGATCAGTTTCAGAATCCTTCAAATTATTACTAGAAATCCATCTTGGAATTTTGAATCCCACCACTCAAAAAAAATCTTATCTAATTTAATTCCACCAATTAAAAAAGCGGAAGGGGAAGATTTGATACCCCAAGACACAAATTCGTTTTCGTCCGTCAGGGCTCGAGAACTTCAAAAGTTCAAACGTCAGCAGACTTAACTCGAAAATATCTACATTTTTATTTAAGTACAAACAATCAGTCCCACATTCAATCTCTATGACTTAAAACCAACATACTCAATAATAAACTGAACAACTATAACTAAGTCGCCAATATGACATCATATACATATAAATCTACGTTCTTTCTATAACTTTTTATGGAAATCAAACAAAATAAACGTTACTTAAACTTATATACAACTATTTACAAATAATACGTACTCAATATTCAATAAACGGGGAATAATAAGGAAAACAACCTAAATTACGGAATAATAATTCACAAACAAAAAACTAAAGCTCGCCATACACCTTTCTAAAGGTCGCTACACTAACACAAATTTACCTATAAAACTCAATTTGACAACGAAAAACATATATATATATATATATATATATATATATATATATATATACACGTAATCTAACTAAGTGAATAAAACTACAAACAAAATTACCCACTACGTATACAGGGTGTTCAAAATACCCTGACAATTTATAATTACAACGTTATTGTATGCAATTATTAGGCAACTACATAATGAATAATAGTGAAAAGGTCGATTTAATGTTAATATTTGGCGAGTGTAATCGCAACGCACGAAGATCAGTCGCACTCTATGCAGAAAGATTTCTGACAGGTTTCACCCTCCACATACTTACACAAAATTGAAAATTCATTAAGGCAACATGGAGCATTTCCTGTAGTAAAATCCAAAATAGAGAACTCAGAGAAATAACCCGATAAACGAAGAACGAGAATTGCAGTTTAGCGTTTGACTACATCCACGTTCGTCTCTTAGGCATGTAGCTCAGGAAGTAGGAACATCATTTGGATATGTTCAGAGGGCATTAAAAACACAAGCTGTTCCCTAGAGACCAAATTTAGTGCAACACCTACGTCCAACAGATCCCGAACGCCGATTAACATTTATTGTGTAGTTAGTGGAACAACTGGAAGATGACCGAGGCATTTTAGACAGAATTTTGTGGACCGACGAAGCAAAATTCACCAATAATGGTGTTATCAACAAACAAAAGAATCGTTTCTGGTAGGACGAAAACCCACATTGGACATTAAATACAAACCATCAAACCGTTTGGGTGCTAACGTTTGGTGCAGTTTAATAGGAGACAGATTATTGGGACCTTTTTTATGACGCAACCCTTACTGCAAGATTTCTTTATTTTTAAATACTGAGCTTTTGGCCATGTTAGAAGATTTTCCACTAGCATTGCGACGAAGTATGTACTTTCAGTTGGACGGAGCGCCAGCTCATACTAGTAACATTGTTAGTGAATATCTAAACGAAACCTTTAATGGGCGTTTAATTTCCACCCATAGACCAGTGGAAATTCCGCCAAGATCGCCTGATATTACATCTCGGACTATTTCTTATGGGGCTATCTTAAGACACTAGTCCATGCAGATCCGCCACAAAATGTAGAGGTTTTAAAAAACAAAATCCGGTTGGCTTGTATGCAGTTAACACCCGATGTGATACATAGAATAACACATCATGAACTTCTAAAGCGGCTAGAGGTATGTGTTGCACAAAATGGTGGTAATTTTTAACAATTTATAAAATAATTTTCCTGCATACCATCTTTGTAGTTAAAAAATACGTGCTTATTACTTGTTGAATTTTGTATTTTGTTTATGTATCCGTTTCCAGATTTCTTGCTATCTTAATAAATACTAATAATAAAAGCAGTTGTTTCCGTTTTCCATGGTAATAGCTACTTTGTTTTTTAAATAGTGGTCTTATACGCCTTCAAACAATTTTTTGCGATTTACAACAAAATTTTCTGATATAATACCCATAAAATTTTATATTTGCAGAAAGAAAAAATAATGAGGAATCAGATAGTCTAAAAAAATATACAGGGTGTCACTTAAAAAACAATAGTAATGTTCGTTTCCGGTTTAACCGGAAATGAACAAAAAATATTTGATAGCCCTACTAAATGTAGCACATGGCCGTAAACAAAAAATAATTTAATTTTTTTTTTATATATCGTAAAATAAAGAAGTTATTGAATGGTCCCTCTACTTTGGATCACACTGTATAATGGTGGTTCTTCCGTTGTTATAATGTCATTTAAATAATTTTCATGATTTGATGTTTTTTTAGCTGAAAGAAGACATGGAGAATTATATTTACTATACTACAATGGGTAGTAGAGCAAAAATTAAAGTTGTAGTACCGCCAAGTTTAGTTGTCAAGCTAACCGGAAACTTTATCATACATGACTAAACAAGCTATTATAAATAATTTTTTTGCACTAAATTTCAGATATTTTTAGTCAATTTACATGTAGAAGCCGTTGACACTGTACTTTTGAGAATTAATTTAACATTATGTTACAAACATGCCGATCAATCGTGACGCGTTTGTAGTCGCGTGATTCTTTTTAAAATTTTATCAATTCTAAATTGCTTATAAGTAAGAGTTTTTTGCATTGACTATTAATATAATTTATGGTAAAGTTTTAAAATACATAAAAAACAATGGATACATCTTTTTTTCAATAACCCAATTGTATTTTGTTGACATTAGTGTTATAATTGTACTCAAAGGGATCTTAATGTAGGGATGGAATTTTTGCAGGATGTCATTTCGTAATCTAAAATTGATGTGTTCCGGGATTTTTTATAAAAGTGCATAACAATTGAAATAATGAATTCATTCCATTGAACTGTTCCGCACTGTATAATAAAAGTACCATTTTGTATCAATACATCGGAAACAAACTGACAAATTGGCTATCGTTTAAAAATTAAGGCATGACCCAGTTACCTCACGGTTCTATTTAACCAAGATGGCTTTCGATATTATATTTTCAGTTTAAAAAATAGCTCCATTTAATAATTCTACGTATTCTAGTGAAAAAAGAAAAAAACTCCTTTCTTATCTCAAAAATAGTTAAATTCGAGTGTAAGGAATCTATGGAAACTCACGCTAAAATAAGATACAAAATCAATATGAAATGAGATGTATGCCATTTTATTTAAGATGAAGTTGGAATCGAATTCGGATGTAGGTTTAACTCATGTTAAAATACTCATCCTACATTTTTGGAAAATTCTTGCGTAAAATTATAGCGTTTGCTATTAAAGATTTTGCGTTTTTTTAGTATTATTTTTATTGCTATTCTTGGCTAACAACAATCTTAGGCATCCGCAAATCTGCATATCAAAAATTTTATACCGTAATTATTTTGACTGAAGTTTTCATCTTACTCAAACTTTTTTCCCACTTCATTTTGTTTAATTAATTTCAAAATTCTTAGCGTTCAGTTTACAGAGGAGCCACGCTTACTTTCTTACTACAGTTAACTACAGAATTTTTACACCTCAATAATTATAATTAACACAAGCAAGTTATTAGTAAATCTAGCTATGCAATGATTACATCGCTTTTGTAATATAAATCGACTTTATTTGTATTTTTTTCTTTTACTGTTAATCGCCGCTAAAAAGTTTTCTAATTATGAAGTTGTAAGTAATTAAATATCCTTGCCATATTTTAAAAAGCCCGAATTTATTAATAAAGTGGAATGTTTTACGACCAAAAGAAATAAAAGGAGGTTTGACAAATTTAGATTACGGAAACTCTAAATCTTATAATAAATAATTCGGAATTGAGAAAATTAACATTGCTAATTATCTTAGAACGGTAAGATAGGCAGTTTCATCTTAAATTCGGAAAGCTTTGCGCTCCCTTAACAAGAACTAAGAACCATTTTGTACTTGCTTATAAGATGGAACTAGAGTACATGTGTGTATAGGTAGATTTTCCACACTTCATGAGTTTGCTTATTAGACATCAAAACTCGTTAACATTATCTAGGCGAAATATTGTTATCAAAGGAAATAGATTCAAGAAAGTTCTGGAGAGGTATATAATATACGCGTTATGAATACTAAATGTTTCATCTTAACATTATTTATGAATAGTAAATGTATAAATAATTTATTAATTGAAGATTAGTTTTGATTGGTGCAAATCAGTAAACCATTAAATGATGAATTGACTCTCCTTGGAGGATTAACGTTTTTAACATTATGTTATATACTAATAACTGATATCGTCAGTTGTTTAATCAATAATTAAACAATGCTAGTTTTAAAATAATTATTATTTGATCATTAAATTCTGTAATTTATATTTGTCTTTTATATAAACGTAAACATTTTGATAACAATTACAGTTATGGTCCTCCGTTAAAATTGGCTGAGATGCCAAAAAAAAAAAAAAATGAAATATTAAGCCTGTGTGTAATTAGGTAGCAGTTTGATAATGGTATTTAAAATCCAACTATGGAATCTAATCCTATTTTACCAAAGAATAGTTAGATTTTAAACACATTAAAAGTTACTAAATTACTGGTAAATAAATAATCAGCACACCCCTTAACGGACGAAGGCTAACAATGAAAAATGTCATAATCAAAGAAGGAATCTAATAGTTGATAAAAATATTATTAAATTCAGGAAAGAAATAGTTTCCGGTTATTAATAGTAGTAATTGTCATTGTACGTTTAGTATGATTTTAATTTTAACTTCAAATGTTAAATTACTGTAATGTTGTGGTATTTAACTAGAAAAGCATTTTTTTTCAAGATTTAGCGGAAATCACATAAAAAAACCTGAACATAACAAAAGTTAACATTAAGACGTACCATTATACCTTTTTTAATTACAAGATAACAAAACTTATTTAACCAAAGGTTTTCACCTTACTTGTTGAAGTAATTTGGATGTTAATATATCTCAATAGCTTTACCAGCTAATATGCTAAGCTCCCACAGAGTTATAATAATTTAATATGTGCATTTAAAATTAAATATATATATATATATATATATATATATATATATATATATATATATATATATATATATATATATATATATATATATATATATATATATATATATATATATATATATATATATATATATATATATATATATATATATATATATATATATATATATATATATATATATATATATATATATATATATATATATATATATATATATATATATATATATATATATATATATATATATATATATATATATATATATATATATATATATATATATATATAGAGGGTGAATCTTATCTAATCCGCCAAAATTAAAGGAGCACTAGAACTCATCATTATAAGCAAGAGTTCATATGTACATGGGTCTGGAAATGCTTCGTTTCGAGATACAGGTGTCAAAGTTGAAAAGAAATCGCGTTTTCTTTAATATCTTTCGACTGTTTCGAAATAATTTCATGAAATTTCGTATACGATGGTTTTGAAATGAAATATTAAAATTTGTGGTCCATTTAGTTGTGGTTTCTAGAGGCGCCAGCAACCATTTCGACCCTTTAAATCGTTGCAATTTTTTGTGCTACACTGTATACCATTTTGGACTAGAAGAATCGATTCTCCTATCTTTTCTGCTAAAAAGGTATATTTTAGTGATGTCGCTAGAGCAACTGTTTCTGAGAAAAACACATTTAAAATTCACAATGTATTAAAAGTAAACATGTTCTTTTGATAACTTTTCAAACAACTGCCCAAAACCCCGTATACGAAATTTCATGAAATTATTTCGAAACAGTAAAAAATATTGAAGAAATCGCGATTTCTTTTTCAACTTTGACACCTGTATCTCGAAACGAAGCATTTCCGGACCCATGTACATATGAACTTTTTGCTTGTAATGATGAGTTCTAGTGTCCTTTAATTTTGGATTAGATAAGATTCACCCTATGTATATATATATATATATATATATATATATATATATATATATATATATATATATATATATATATATATATATATATATATTTATACAGGGTGACCAAACTCGATGGCCAAAACGAAAACAGCTGATTCCTCTGGCCAAAAGGAACAAAAAATTGTTAATACAGGGTGTGTCTATTGTTGATGATTTCCAAGACGTTAACTTTTTCTTAATTTTTTCTATTTCGTGGACTTATTTTTGAAATCACGCTGTATCTTCCAAACTAATGAATTCAGAAATGATTTTTTTTCAAATCCCAAGACAAATTTCCAAGAGGAATATTTTTCCAATAGAGATGGATTTGATACATGGCCGATGAAGGAAAAACTTCCTTTTTTGATAAGCTTCACAACGATATGAAAAAAACTTATGGTTGACGTACTAATTACTGAATTGTTACAGGAATACACCTCAGGAAAAACTTTTAGAGCATAAAATTACCTTCAAAAATATGGTAGAGTAGATGAGGATTTACGATTTGTTCCTCACTTTTCAATCAATCTGTACATTTACGGGAAGAAATACGTCTCCTTTACTGATATCTTTTCATCACCGTAGCAACGACTTGACATTAGTAAGTTAGTTGTCAAAATGTGTTTGCTATTATAGTTTTGCTGATTTCAATACGAGTTCTTTCTGTTGTAGTGATATTGTAATTTAGTTTTTGAGTCGTTCTTGTTCTTGTTATTATTATTATTCTTGTTCGTGTTCGTGTTTTCCTTCCTGAGTCACGTTTTCAAATGAAGAATATGCCGATATTCGTTATTATTATGGTGTTGCCCAAGGGAAAATGCGAGTGTGGCTGCTAGACTGTATGCAGCTGCTTTCCCAAGAAGAATTCATCCAGAAAGGAGAGTTTTCTCTAGAGACACTGCTCTAAGAGAGAGAGGATCTTTTAGGATCCTGAGAGATTAAGAGGAATTTCATAATGTTGAGAGCATTGACGACGTAATCCAGCATTTCGAAGCAAATCCTGAGACTAGCTTGCGGCGGTCATCGAATGTATTGCAGAAGCCACGAGAAACAATACGGAGAACCCTTAAGGCTGACGGGAGACGTGCGTTTCACATGACGGGAGTTCAAGAACTTTTAGATGGAGACCTAGGTCGGAGGATTGAGATTTGCCAATGGTATCCCAATTCAGTTAGGAATGATCGAGATTTCCAAAAAGCAATCTTGTGGACGGATGAGGCCACCTTTACAAGGTCAGGCATCTTCAATATCCATAACACGCACGTCTGGGTACATGAGAACCCACGTACTATGAGACCAAATAGCTTTCAACACCAGTTCAAAGTTAATGTTTGGGTTGGTTTACTCAACAATCAACTTATTGGCCCATATATTCTGCCAGATAGAGTCAATTCAGTGAATTTTTTGAATGTCCTTCAAGAAAACCTCCCCGAATTGATGGAGGAGGTTTCATTGGCGACAAGAGCAGATATGTGGGTTCAACTTGGTGGTTGTCCTGCCCACTACGAAGAGGTGTGAGAGATTGGCTAAACGAACATTATCCCCAACGTTGGATTGGAAGCGGTGGTACAGTGGCGTGGCCTCCAAGATCTCCAGATCTCACCCCTCTTTCTGGACGAATTCTTCTTGGGAAAGCAGCTGCATACAGTCTAGCAGCCTCACTCGCATTCCCTTGGGCAACACCATAATAATAATGAATATCGGCATATTCTTCATTTGAAAACATAACTCAGGAAGGAAAACACGAACACGAACAAGAACAATTATAATAACAAGAACGAGAACGACTCAAAAACTAAATTACAATATCACTACAACAGAAAGAACTCGTATTGAAATCAGCAAAACTGTAATAGCAAACAAATTTTGACAACTAACTTACTAATGTCAACTCGTTGCTACGGTGACGAAAAGATATCAGTAAAGGAGACGTATTTCTTACCGTAAATGTACAGATTGATTGAAAAGTGAGGGACAAATCGTCAATTATCATCTACTCTACCATATTTTTGAAGGTAATTTTATGCTCTAAAAGTTTTTCCTGAAGTGTGTTCCTGTAACAATTCAGCAATTAGTACGTCAACCGTAAGTTTTTTCATATCGTTGTGAAGCTTATGAAAAAAAGGAAGTTTTTCCTTTATCGGCCATGTATCAAATCCATCTCTATTGGAAAAATATTCCTCTTGGAAATGTGTCTTGGGATTTGAAAAAAAATCATTTCTGAATTCATTATGTCATTAAAAATGTTGAATGATCAGTTTGTCTCGAATGAATTCAATATTTTTTAAGGCAATTTCATCTTCTACAAATTTCTCCTAATGTGTTTTCTTGTAACTCTTCTAGTTTGGAAGATACAGCGTAATTTCAAAATAAGTCCACGAAATAGAAAAATTAAAAAGTTAACATCTTGAAACCATCAACAATAGACACACCCTGTATTAACAATTTTTGTTCCTTTTGGCCAGAGGAATCAGCTGTTTTCGTTTTGGCCATCGAGTTTGTCACCCTGTATATATATATATATATATATATATATATATATATATATGATATATATATATATATATATATATATATATATATATATATATATATATATACAGGTGTTTAAAAATGCAGTGATTGCCCAGGTCATTTTATACAATAAAGTTCCTGTAAACATAGGTCTGCAAACGCTTCGTGTTGAAGTTTAATTTAAAAAAACAGTCAAAATTAGATTTTTCCAAAACGGTTTGAGATATCATAATGAAATTTTACGCGTGTCAATAGGTATGGGAGACGCATACTTTGCAGTACAACACGATGTTTCAGTCGTACCATTGGCGCGTGTATTGACACGTCGCAGGCTATTTTTCAAGAAAAAAGTAGAATGCCGCTGATTTCTCTAAAAATAAAAAATATTCTTTAATTCTTTGTTCAACTATAAAGAAAAACGCTCTTTTAACTTTTTATCGTACGACGTACCGTTTTTGAGTAAAAAAAAAACATTTTAGTGCATGTCCATTTATTACAGAAAAAAAGTTTAAAAATCAAGGGTTTCATTCAAGGGCAAAAACAAATATTTCACCAAACCAAAAATTTTACTAACCAAAAATTACAAAAACTGTTCAAAGTGACCACCTCGAGCTCGGATGCAAGAATCCAATCTTCTCCTCATTGACTGGAGAACTCTCTCAAAAACACCAGGATCTGTTTTAAGTGAGTTGCACCCAGCAATGATTCGATTTCTTAAGTCTTCTACGTTTTCCAATGGAGTAGCGTACACCAAAATCAAGGGGATTTAAGTCCGGGGATCGTGCAGGCCATAAGTGTGGTCCACCCCGGCCAATCCAACGTTTTCCGCATGCTTGTGTTAAGAAATCACGAGTTACTTGACTAAAGTGGGCTGGTGTGCCATCTTGCATATACCACATTGCATCTCTAATTGCTAATGGTACGTCCTCCAGAAATCCAGGTAGCGTGTTTTCCAAAAAGTTGCAATACACCTCTCCGGTAAGTCTCCCGGGTAGAAATGTCGGTCCAATTAGGCAGTACCCACAATCCCAATCCAAACGTTCAAAGAAAACTGATGTTGAAAACGATCTTCAATAATTTCATTTGGATTTTCTTCATACCATACATGGTTATTATGGAAATTCCGTATTGCATTTCTTAAAAAACTCGCTCCATCGGTGAACAAAATCAACATTAGGAGTTGAGGGATTTGAACCATTTTGTGCAAAAGCCATTGACAGAATGCAATGCGAGGAGGAAACTCAGCAGGAATAAGTGCTTGAACGCGTTGTATATGGAATGGATACAACAAATTTTCCTTAAAAATGTGCCAAATAGTCCCATTACTTACATCCAAAGCGTCAGCAATTTTTCGAGTAGAAGTACCTCGATCTTCTTCAATCATGTCCAGCACATCCTCTTCCAGTTCTACCGTTCTTGCTGTCCTTGGCCTTCCTGCTCCTCCATTTCGTCAAAATGTGCTTGTTTCATAAAGACGTCGATGAATACATTCGAAAGTTTTTCTATCAGGAGCAATACGGCACGGAAATCTTTCAATATACAACCTCCTAGCTTCTAGTGCATTCCCATCAGCAAGTCCATTCGACACATACAAAATTATTAATTACGAGACTCATTCAATACGTCAATGATATGTCAGTGAATAATACAGGAATGTTTAAAATTATTTTTGTAGGCATGATAAATGGACATGCACTAAAATGTTTTTGTTACTCAAAAACGGTACGTCGTAGGATAAAAAGTCAAGAGAGCTTTTTTCTTCACAATTGAACAAAGAATTGAAAAATATTTTTTATTTTTAGAGAAATCAGCGGCATCCTACTTTTTTCTTGAAAAATAGCCTGCGACGTGCCAATACACGCACCAATGGTACGACTGAAACATCGTGTTGTATTGCAAAGTATGCGTCTCCCGTAGCTATTGACACGCGTAAAATTTCATTATGATATCTCAAGCATTTTTTGAAAAATCTAATTTTGACTATTTTTTTAAATTAAACTTCAACACGCTGTAGATCGGTAACGAAGCGTTTGCGGACCTATGTTTATAAGAACTTTATTATATAAAATAACCTGGGAAATCACCCCCTTTAATACTGCCGCATCCTTTTTAAACACCCTGTATATATGCCCGCGCAGACAGGAAAGCGTTCAGCGTTCACCCCGCGTTCGTCTGGTCAAGTTCTACGCGAGTTCTAACACACATAGGACACGGTCTCAAGAATGCTGCGTTCCATTTTCCCAAGAAAGAGTTTGGACGAGGCTAATAAAAAAAGAAGATACTGGGTGCATCCGATTAACACTAAGCGAGATGAAAAAGGAGAGTTCAGTATTCTTTTTCCTGAATTACTTGAAGATTGTAGGTAGCGCACCGCGAAAATTTTATTATTATAATAAGCATGTTTAAATCGAAATTGTTACCGCGACAGAAGGGTTAACGGTGTTTTATATCTTTTTTTTATATGTATTAAGTCGCAATTTTATAATGCTTTTTGGATATTTTATTTTGCTGTATTTTACGTAGTTGATATTTGAGTAAGGGTTGAAAAAAACACATGTTAGGATCGAAACAGATGTTCGCTCGAACTGCCATTATTGAGGTAGTGTAACGAATCTTTGAAAGTCGGTGGTCGGCGTTATGCACATTCTTATAAAAACTTCACAAATGTAATAACAAATTGTGTCGGTACAGTCAGCGATCAAAAGATATCTTTGTGGGTACGTTGGAACTTGAGACCTAAATGTAACGCTTGTTACGGACGAATGCATATTTTAAGTTAAGATGTCGTGCAATAATTAATATGAAACTGTTCCAACGTAAATTAATGTTTCTTGTTTTTTTTTATTACCTTTGAAAGACGGAGGTTGATTTTCGGGAGTAGGCATGGTTAATTGGTAACCATAGGGAAATGCAGTTGATGTTGAAATTTTGATCGAACCGGATTGCTTTTATGGTTTTTTAATTAGAAACTCACGTTGTCAACCGGTTATAAATATTTTGTCGTATACCTTTTAGCAAAACTAAAATGCTAATTCGTTCCTTTCTTTTTATGTATGTTTTCATGTAAGTTTTTTCCAAAAATTAGTCAAAAATGAATCGCCGCGGCGCCGAGTTTTAAACCGCGTATCTTAGGTCGCCGTGTTGTTGGTAAAGTGTGTAACTAATGGGAATATATTCAAGTGTAAGTAGGTATTTCTAGATAAATAAAAGCCCGCAGAAATTAATTTTACAAGCCTATGTAACGTATGAAAAATCAAACCTCGCCTTGCAAAGATATCTCATTCGCACGCGGGATCATTAAGCTGAAATCTGCTAAAATAAAAGACAGTACAGGGGTCCCTTACTCTTGTATTGGGTGAATTAGTATTGTTGTTTGTTGTTTATACTTATATTTGTGTAGAGGTGGGCCTGGCGAACGGGTACAGGATAATCCTTGGTTACTAATTGTAATAGGCAATTGCCAAGTGGTTACATACTCCCGGGTCCAGATGACCATTAAGCACCTCGAATTTTACATTTATTGTTTTTATTGTTGTATAGATGGTGTAACCTGAGAAGGGGGCGCGATCTATTTACAACTTACCCTTGTAAGGTTTGCTTAGTGAGTTTTTTGTCTGTTTGTTTAAATAGAATTGTTTACCTGTGAAATAATTTCTCTTTATATGTAATTTATTGTAATTTTACGTATGTAGTTTGTGCTTTAGTAGTTACTAACAATTGTTTAAGTGTAAATTGCTTGTCTCTTTCCTTTTGTCCTTGCCTTTACCTTATTATCACTTGGGGAATTTTACAGTTGTTATATTTCATATGTACCGTAATTTGCCTGATTGTTTTATGTGCTTATTTACTTAAAGATCGGCATGATTGGTCTTAAAGGGCCATATGTTCGGTATTACGATTTTTATTCTGATTATTTATGACTACATGTTCTTTTTTATTGTGTTTATGTATAACTAAACTGCTTTTTATTTATTTTTCTCTTAATATTATAATTTTATACGTACTTTAACCTGATTTAATGGTGTCTTGTTATATATTTAACCCTTTCATTGTTTTTGTGTTATTTGAATTATTAATGTACTTGAGCAATTACTTATTTATGAATAAAGTGGGTTTTATTAGTGGTTCTTTTCAACAATAGTATATTAACGGGCTGAACCACCATTGCGCAAAGCTCGTTAATTTTAATTTGAGTAGATCTATTGTTTACCTGCCCCATATGACGCAACGCTTAACCTCATCCAGTTTATCTCAATCAAATAGCACAAGGCACCTACCACAAGACGGCCACTTTGTTTGATCAGATTTGAGGTTTTCGAGTAATTAAATAACAGACTTGTAAATAAATTCTAACGTTTCAATTATTTCCAGGAAAGTCAATGTAAGACAAGCAATTAATTCGAGTAATTGTAACATTATTGACGGTAAAGTCATGATAACTCACTTAGCGTTTGTTTTCTTCTTGAATATGCATTATTGCAAATAAGTTCAAATTACACTTTTCAAGATAGGGTACCTGGGGAACGCTACAACATGAAGTACGTTTTCTATTTACTTCAGAATGTCATTAAGTAGCTTTAATGAATTGCATAATTATATAAACAAGGAAACGGAAAAACAAGACACCAACTGGAGAAAGGCTATATCTACAAAAGAAAGGCTGGTAGTATTTTTAAGGTAATTTTTTATTTTTTAAACACAGTGAAAAGAAAATGTTACATAGAATCATTATTAAGTGTGTATGGTATTGCCTCGTAGAGATTAGTTAAATTTTGTGTGACCGAATCGTCCTGAGACATATTAATTACTTCAGGAGCAGGAGTTTCTCTTTGAAATGCTGTGTTCGGTAGAATTACTTGAGAAACAGCTGAACATGAACTTGACCCAGCTGTGAATGTGGTCTTACGGATTCAGTAGGTGATACAGAGAAATGAGTGGGTATTGAATTCTGAAAAGCACTATAAAAATCGATTCTTCCTGAAACTGATGGAGGCACCATTTGAATAGTGATAGATACCACTTGCAGCTTCTTCGTTCTGTAGTTTATACCGTGCAAACAAAGTCGCTATTTCTAATTTCATCATACTCTGTATTCGGTTCGGGGACTTCTTGAACGTTTGAGCGTAGTTTAAGAAAAAATAATCGACTTCGTCTAATTTGGACTTCTATTCGTATTCCAAGGAATTATATACTCGGTTCTGCCTTCCTCTTTCTTATTTCGAGCCTACGACTTTCTAAGACTAAAACTTGTGACTAATCACGAGAATGATTTGTTTCTTTGTGTGCTTGAATTGAGATTTTCTTGTGTGCCTGAATTCAGGTTTTCTTGTGTGCTACCCGATTGTGATTGACAATCACAGTTGATATTAGTGTCTGTTGATATATTTTTATTGAAATCATCTAGAAATCGCAGATTCAGATACCTTGCGACAGGAGATAGCTATGAAACAGTTGGTTATTCATACCGGATACGATCTTCAACTGTAGGTGAAATACTCAAGGACGTAAGTCAAGCGATTTGTAAAGTGTTACAGCCAATACATATGCATTTTCCTACAGAAACACTATGGAAGCAGTCTGATATTGGATTCAACGAGAGATGGAGATTTTCAAACTGCATTGGTGGTATAGATGGGAAACATGTTTACATAAAATGGCCACCCAACACCGGAACATTACATTTTTGCTACAAGTAGTGTCAGGGTATTTTGAACACCCTGTATACGTAGTGGGTAATTTTGTTTGTAGTTCTATTCACTTAGTTAGATTCCGTATACATATATATATTTTTTTGTCAAATTGAGTTTTATAGTAAATTTGTTTAACGTGTGTTGCGACCTTTAGGGATGATAGGTGTGTGTCGAGCTTTAGTTTTTTTTTGTTTGTGAATTATTCCGTAATTTAGGTTGTTTTTCCTTATTATTATTCCTCGTTTATAGAAGTTTGAGTAACGTTTATTTGTATATACGTTTAATTAAGGTTTATTTCGTTTAATTTCCGTAAAATATAATAGAAAGTTTTGTAAAATTTAAAGAAAGAGTGTAGATTTATGAGTGTATGATGTCATATTGGCGACATAAAGACGCTTAAGTATAGTTGTTCAGTTTATTGTTGAGTATGTTGGTTTTAAATTATAGAGATTGAATGTGGGACTGATTGTTTGCACTTGAAAAAAAATATAGAGATGTTTTGCACGTTACTTTTGCTGACGTTTGAGATTTTGGAAATTACCGAGTCCTTACGGACGAAAACGAATTTGTGTGTTTGGGGTATCAAATCTTCTCCTTCCGTTTTTTAATTGGTGGAATTAAATTAGATAAGATTTTTTTTGAGTGGTGGGATTCAAAATTTCAAGATGGATTTTTGGTTATAATTTTGGGATTCTAAAACTGATCGCGCTCTTTTGGATTGTTAGTGATAAACCATTTAGCTAAAAGTTTTAGCAAATTGAGTGCATTAGTATTTAAGAAGTTTTTAATTTATGCAGTAACATTTTAATGAGTTTAAATCAAGAATCGTTTGTGTATAAAGAACAATAGTCAACATTTCATTCATCATTTTTGTAGAGCAGGATATTTCATTTCCTATAGCAGTAACTGACCATCATTTTCTATTGTAACAGAGAGTGTAATTTAGACCTTGGTAACATATATAAGGACGTGATTTCAGCATGTATTTTATTATTACGAATATCGCTTTGTGAGAAATAATTTAGCTTTAAGAGGTCTTAAGTAGTACTTAATAAGGACACCACCCTGATTATGACAACACAAAAGTTTTGGAAATTGAAACTAACTCTTTAAAAGACTTTTTCTTGAGATGACATATACGTAGTGAACCTTTAATGAATTCTAGGTCTGATATTCAAAATTTAAATGTCATTTATTCTAACATCTTACATCTTGATGACAAATTTCAAAATATAAATTTAATTAAATACATAATAACTAAATTAAAAGATATCTTTGAATATTGTTTATTATCAACTTTCAAAATTTGACAATATAGTCAAACTGCTTAATAATACATTTATTAATTTATTGACCAAGCTAAATAATTATATATTATTAGTATTAATTTAACAGTTTCTATTTTCTTTCTATAGATGTTTAATTTTCTGTAATAATCTCAAATCATTGTAAGTAATTTTAATGATTTTGTATGTAGTATTTTTGTGACTTGTAGCATATATTTTAGATTGACTGAAGAAGAAATTAATAAATTTGAAAGCTCTCAAAATAAAGTGAAAAGAGTTTAATTTGTAATTAATATAGGCTGCATCCCTAATAATTTTTAGTTGTTTTATAAACTATTCAGCCAAAACTAATATTTATTATTTATATATATATATATATATATATATATATATATATATATATATATATATATATATATATATAGGTTAAACCATTTAGACTGGCGTAAAGCAGCATTCTGATCAGACATCCTGTCGCCTTTTAAGCCTTTTGTATTTTTTTTTTGTTGATACGCATTATCGTATGTTTACATTTTTATATTTATCCTTTTTTATTATTTTATTATAGCTTTGTTAGGTTTTATAAATGTGTTTTAATTATGTGAAAACCCTTTTGTGTTACATAAAAGTTCTTTTTGCAAATTGCAAGTTACCGGTAATTTAGTTTTAACGTAACGAAGTGACAGTTTTTTTTTCTCTTTATTATTGAGTAATAGCGTTAATAATATTTAGTGTTTTATTTGATTTTTTGTTGAGTATTAATTCATTTAGAGTGCATTTTATAGCTTATTTTTTTTTGATTTGTTTTGATTATTAGTTAATGCCTAATTATTTACACTGAAATGTAATAACGTAACTTTATTGAATGTTTATCACGCTTTTATTTGACAAGCGTGCAGTGCTTTTGAAGCCCTATTTCAGGTGGTTTACTGAGTTGCTGTCCAGCACACCTGGGATTGATTGCGAATAGGTAAGCGTATGTTTTTTGTATGTTTAGACACGCTATGTACTCGTAATTTTGGCACGACATTCCTTATTTTGACTACCAAACATTCTGGCGCCCTTAACCGAACCGATTTTGTCTTCATCCCCTATTGTGACTTACGTACGTTTTACTATTCTGGATGTGCAAAATTTTTCAACATCTGACCTACACCCATACGCTGGCTAGTCGGGGCAAAAAGGCCAATTTTATCTGTAATCCCGTTCTACCACCCGTTTATACCGTTACAGTAGGAATTTTCCATAGTGTTGCTTGCTATAGTAGACCCAAATTATAAATTTATTTTTATTGATGTTGGCAGCCATGGAAAAGAATTTTTCAAAAGCCTTCTTTCGATCACAAGCTAATAATAATAATCAATTGAACATTCCCGAACCAAAGCCATCACCAGGTAGACATCGACCAGTGCCTCACGTTTTCATTGGTGATAGCGGTTTTAAATTGGAAAATTAATTTATGAGATCTTTCCCTATTGCTGTTGCTGTTCACGATGAAAAAAACAAAATTATAATCAAAGACTCAGTAGTGCAAGACGCATAGTAGAAAGTACCTTCCGTATTTTGACTCAAAAATGGAGGTCTTCTCTAAAAACTTTTGAAATTTATGTAGAAACTGTGGTACCTGTCGTTAAGGCTACGTGTTGTTTGCACAACAATGTAAGAGAAAAGGAAGAACTTCATGTTACTGAAGGAGACCATAGTGTAAATCTAAATGTTCAAGCTTTGAGATCATTCCAGTCAACAAATAGCAGGAGCAGTTTGGCAGTGTATCCAATTCGGGAGAATTTATTTCATATTTTAACGAATAGTAATAATAATATTATACATTTCAAACAAACATAATAAAAGTAATACCTAATTAATGATTTTTTGTCACTACCATCCTCTGTGCCCATTTTCGTGGCTATTTCAAGCCATGCTGATTTTATTTTATGACGGTTTTTATAGTCTGCGTTACTAAAATCATATAAAAACCGCCTTTCTCTTACTAAATCAATTAATTTTTCTGTGGAAGCCATCTTTCGAGCGAGGCGTTCCACGAGTTCTTTGTATTTTTGACAATAGAACTCAAGAACGCGAGCGTTCACACTGACCGGCGCGGTCTGACTGCAGCTATGTCTGCGCGGTGCTATAGTAGTCTAATACTTACAAAGAACACGGAACACAGAACACGGAACTTGGAACGCCTGAACGTTTTCTGTTTGCGCTTACTCTTAGTTGGTACGTCAAGCTTCTAGTTGTGAAAGCTTTCATCAACTTAAAATTTTTCACAACTTTACGCTTGACTTTTGATAAATTTGTTCTTTGGTTATAACATTGATTATTGTTTGTCTTCGTCCGTGATAGGATGTTTTAATTTGTCAGCTTGAACGCAGTTTAGTAATATTTAATTTATTAAAGACCTAGCTATTCGTTGCTAAAGTAAAATTAGATTCCATAGTTGTTTTTTAAATACGTTTATTAAGTTGTTGTATTAATACCAGGCTTATCGTTACTATAATAACTGCAATTGTTACCATTTAAATCTATATAAAAGATCTAAAAGGACCGAAAACATTTGTCTCCTAATTTCAATTATTAACTTTTCTTACTTGTTTCCGCAATGTGTTTAATTAAAAATCAAACCCAGTTTATATTTTGTGGAAATCTATAGAGAAGTTTATACAGATTTAACCTTTTTGAACTTAATGTTTATCCAATTTAAACCTGAATTTACTCATTGTATTAATGTACATTTATAAAAGTTTAAAGGGGTCGTATTTAAATAAAAATAACTACAGTAAAATGAAATCTTACACATTTTAGACAATGTATACAACTTAGTATTCTGTAAAAATCAGCATCTAATTATGTATACCTATATACTTGATTATAATTTTAATAAAACAGCTTCAAATGCAAATATGTTACTCAAAGAGATCCAAATGTAAATTTCTTTATCAAAGAAATTCAAACTAAAGTTTGTCTCTCACAACCTCTACATAGTGTAGATAAGTTTACGCCTCCTATACGTTGTAACGTGTTAAATTGGGCTATTTCTAAGTCTTCAATCCTCTTTTTTACTTTCTGGACATTGTTGTGAACTTATTTGACAGACTAAAATAAATTCCGCCATTTATTTTAATTGTAACTTTATTCGACACAAGCTTCAACAATTGTTACATTCTTTAAAAATTTAAATATTGGTTTAATACACTCTAGGAACAACGACTTGGTAAACGTGCCCACGCAACCAGTCCCTCTGTTTTCGCTGGGGTTTCTTGCAATGTTACTTCTGCCCGCGAGGGCAAGTAATGACATGAGAAAAAATTTTAAGAAAACATCAAATCAATAACGTACACCAAACATCAACTGCAACCAAACAAAAAGTGAAACCAACTGTGTTCCATCAATTTACAAGTTACATCCAGACCAATAACCGTTCTACCAACTAAACTAACATTTTAGGCAAGTCGCCCGCTGTCACCCTAACTGAACTGGGACTAACAATCCTCCTACCAACCCAACTGGGACCAACACACGATCCACCCAACAAACTAACTCTACAAAAGAGAAACAATCAGCGCTCCATCAACTAAAGTAACATTCCAAGCGAACTACCCGCTATTCTTCCAATTAAATTAGGATCATTTCATGAACTTACTAAGGACCTAAATATAACAATCAAATTTACTAGAGATCAATTATTGTGGTCAGTGATCAACAACTACCACTATCATGTAAGCAAGACGAATAGCCAACGAGAAAACTATAACAAAGACTACAAATCCAAACAACAGTCCATTTGTAAGAATACTTCAAAATCCACCACTATACGGAGAAAGAAGAGATATTTGTTTATCATACATAGTACTTGTCCAAGTCCAAAACTTAAAGGAAAGTGGTACTAGGATAATAGTTTTGTGTTTTTAAAGTTACACTTCGGGGAAGTAAATGCACTTCAGTACACTTAGTTAATCAGAAAAATGTTAAAATGTTACATGTTTCGAAATTACATTCATTTTCAGGCAGAAGTCAGCACAAAACAAAATCTGATTAAGTGTGTGGGAAACATTACACTATCTTCCAACTTATTAAATGGAAATTGAAAGAAATGAAATAATTTTAATAACAACTTTTTAGGATAATTAAGCATCCTCTTTTATAATAGGTTAATCACAAAAATAGGCAACATTGTGAAAATAAAAACAATAATCTATGTCAAACAGACGTATAAACTTCATGTCAGATAGAGGTTTTTAAACTTATTTCGCTTTATGTTAAGAAACTTTG
Organism: Vesta saturnalis; assembly: GCA_036346205.1. NCBI lineage: Eukaryota > Metazoa > Arthropoda > Insecta > Coleoptera > Lampyridae > Vesta > Vesta saturnalis. The sequence continues at coordinate 564,047 of JARFJB010001852.1, read as the reverse complement.
TAAAGAAAAGCTACGTAAAGTTAAATTTTCTTTAAAAAATATGTCTACGCGTTTTCTTAAAGAATTAAAAATTATTCAGATATTGAAAAAACTTAAATTCTACCTTAGGAATTTTTTACCGCTAAATTACGCGTAGTTTCATAAAATTGCATAGCACATAATTAATCTATTTCTTAAGTTCTATATATTGGTATTTTTACATCTTTCAAATATGCAGCTGTTTCAGGAATATTTGATAAAAATCAAAAACAGCTTTTAATAAACACCCCTCTGCCGTTGAATTTCTTTCACAATCTAATCAGCTCCAGTAGAAGTAAGAACAAGCTTAAACACAAAATTTTAAGCACGTACGTGTTCTCTTTCTGGAGTTATAGCGTATATTAACTCACTAAACCACTCACTAATTCGTTCACTCACTCACTCACTCACTCACTCACTCACTCACTCACTCACCCACTCACTCACTCGCTCACTCACTAACCCACTCACCCACCACCCTACCCACCCACCCAACCAACGCACCCACACAACCACTCACCCACTCACTCACACACTCACTCAATCACTCACTCACTCACTCACTCATTCTCTCACTCACTCACTCACTCACTCACTCACTTACTCACTCACTCACTCACTCACACTCACTCAGTCACTCACTCACTCACTCACCCAACCACCCACCACCCATTCACCACCACCACTCACTCACCCAACCACCCACCCACCCATTCACTCACTCACTCACTCACTTACTCCGAAGCACATTTTAAAGTTTTTGAATAATATAAAGTGTATTTCATAGTCACAGCATATCAAATTTATGTTTTTTTAATGGACACCCTGCATATTATGTCAAATTTCAATTAGTCTCATTTTTCCTATTCCAATGATAAAGGTTTTTACTAGGTTCTACAGGGTACCTTTAAAGAAGTGGTCATTTTTATGTGAAAATCGTAATGAAATCGTGACCCTGTATTATTTAAAATAAACAATTAAGGGCTAACCTCTCACGGGCAAAATAATTTCGTGATAGTCTGATTTTGTTAAAATATCACTTTTGTGATGACTTATTTTTTGTACAGTGTGTTCCAAAACTCATATCCATGATTACCTCGGTTATTTTAAATGGAATACCCTCTATTCCTTATACCTAAATCTTACAGTTATTAATATATTTAGATTTTTAAAAATACGTTTTTGGCTCTGCAAGTTTTTTATAGCTTGCCACTACTGCCAAGTACTATTGTACAGAGTGTAGTATTATTTGTCTATCAAGCTCGTAAAATTAATATTTTAGTTTTATTCGGTTAATTTCTTTGTTGTTTACATACAAATTTTGAGTTCATCATGAATTTTTACAACGAGGAATTAGTCGATATTATCTGGATACCAGGTGTATGTCAAAAAATTGATTGCTCACAGTAAGGGTGTATCACGAAAGATTCCCAGATCGCCGATTACCTGAAAAAAGGGTTTTCGAAAAAGTGATGGATCAATTTAATCGTACAGGTACTGTGGTATATGAAAAGAAAGAAAAAACGAAAACCACTGTTACCGAGTAAAATGAACTGAATGTATTGTTGGCAGTTACAGATGATCCCAATAAAATTCCCAAGGAACAAGAAGTAAGTTATGGAAGTGTACAAAAAATACTATCTAAAAACAAGATGCACTCATATCATATTCAATTCCACCAGGAATTATTGGATGATGATTTTCCAGGAAGAATACATTTTTGTAATTGGGCTCAAAGAAAAATTCGTAAAGAGATTTTTTTGAATATATACTTTTCGGGGATGCGGTGACATTTCATAGAAATGGATGTTTAAATAGACATAATTTTCATTTCTGTTCAAGAGAAAATCCTTATGCTTCACAAACAAGATGGGTCTTAAATGTTTGGGGTGGTATTCTTGTCGATTTCGTGATTGGACCATATTTTTGCGAGGAAGTGGTAAACGGTGAAGTTCATTTAGATTTTCTGGAAAATCAGTTGCCTGTGTTTCTTGAAAACGTTCTCCTGCGTATACCTCAGTACACGTTTTATTTACATGATGGCGCTCCCATACATAATATCGCACTGAATCATGGTCAACTACGCGATCAGTTTCCAGGACGATGGACAGGTAGAGGAGGGCAATTCCGTGGCCTGCAGGATCTCCTGATCTAGCAAAAGCAGATTTTTTTCTGTGAGGGTATGTGAAAAATGAAGTATATACATTACCTGTAACTACTTTAGAGGACATGAAAAATAGAATAAGAGTGGTTTTCGGAAACATTAGAATCCCAATAGCTAGAAATGTAAGTAGAAAATTTGAAGATCGGCTACAACATTGTTTAATGTAGTGAGAGGCCACTTTGAACAGTTAATATAAATACCACATCATCGAAACACTGTATTTCGTCACTATGATTAAACTGATTTAAGTTCAACCACCTGATGACAATGTGGTGTCAATGAAACGATCGTCGAGTGATGAAGTACTAGTTAAAAAGTTTATGTTCACTCTCCTAATGACGTGTATGTGGTCAACAAAACGATTGTCGGTCGATGAAACACAGTGTTTTAGTAAATTGTACGTATGTGTTTTGATCAATCTACAATGTCCAGATCAAAGCTTTCTTACCTAAATATTATTTTGTTACTCATTTTCTAGATTTTTTCATTTATTACTCTTAGTCTCTGTTATGCCTAGTTTTTTAAACAATAGTTCATACTTGATGTGTCTTTTCACCTGATAATGATAGTATTGATAGAGAGCTGATTAAACTTACATTATTTTCAAATAATATATTACAGTCATGAAAAATATAAAAATTTGAAGTTACTCCAAAATGGCGCTTTTATTTTTGAAAATCTAAATAAATCAATAACTATAAGATTTAGATATAGGGAATGCTTAAGTAGAGAAAAAGCATTTCTTAAGTACTTTTCAGAGATGATATAAAATAGAGGGTGTTTTATTTAAAATAACCGAGATAATCATGGGTGTAAGTTTTGTAACACCCTGTACAAAAGTGATAAGTTTTAACAAATCCAGACTATTACGAAATTATTTTGCCCATAAGAGATTAGCCCTCAATTGTTTATTTTAAATAATATAGGATTACGATTTTCACATAAAAATGGCCATATCTTTGAAAGTACCCTGTAGAACCTAGTGAAAACTTTTATCGTTGGAATAGGAAAAATGAGCCAAATTGAAATTTGACATAATATGCAGGATATTCCATTAAAAAACGTAAAATTGAATATGCTGTAACTTTATGAAATACTCTGTATATTATTAAATAATTTTAAAATGTGCAGCTTGACTTTGTGAATAACTTTTATTTAAAACCTTTTTTCGTAACTCTCACGGTAACTCCGGAGTATAAGTTGATCACCCTGTATATGTGAATGTATTTCATGAGCATACTATAATAGTAAACGAATAAGAGCTGTGAATATCTTTCTTATATCATGCAAATTATGGTTTACACAAAATAAAACATAAATATTGGTTATTTGTAATTATTATAAGCTTTTATCGTTTGCCCTGTAGAAGTTATATGCTCCACCTTCCTGCCCAACTTAAGAACGTATAATTTGCTAACACTGTGTATATACCATTTTCTATGCATTTGTCTGAAGTTAAAACAACAGGTAAATGTAAGTTACCGCTTCAAAGACAATTTGTTATAGCACACTTAACATCTTTTTTTTATGAGTACATTTTCTACCATTAATACTACGAGCATCCAAGAAATTTATTACATCCATTAAGTTGAAGTGTCAAACAAAAATTTTTCTGCGGCTCTTTTGCGATACCGCACGTTTAGAAAGGTCACCGGTAAAACACTTATAATTTGTGAACATTTATTTTCCCGATCTCTTGACTACAAGGATGTAATAAAGCACCAGGTCAAATTTATTGTCTGGTATATTGTGTACACTTATACCTTAAATTTAACGGCTTTTGGGAATGTAAGGTCGTATTTCTAAATTACAACCATACGGAACGGATTAACAGCATTAGCAACCCTTTCTTTTCTCAAGCGTTCTTCGGGAGAACGCGAAAAATTGCGAAAAATTTCAAATAGAGAAAGTACAACACAACGTAAAATCCGTTTGTCTAAAATTACCATTAACAATTCAGCAATTTGTTCGTGCAAAGTTATTAATTAAGTGCTTACTGCCTTAAATCCTGGAGTATTAATAAAACAAATCTAAGGATTAGCAAGAGGAGTTGGTATTTCTGTTTGAAGTAACATGAAATCGGCTCAAAGTAAATGTTTCGGAACAGAATTTTCACGGTTCGGAGCTCGAGGCATCAAATTCATTAGTTACTCGGGATGGTGTGCCGGTGGTGGTACTTCTACAGTTTCGTGCCTGGCCACTCTTTTAAGTTGAACGTCGAAATAAGCCGGTGAATTAGGTTTTACTGTTATTACTAAAACTGAACTGGTCGCCTGGACGACAATTTGAGGAGTTCTGCAATTTAATCCGCGAGCCCATAATAAGAATTAGAATTAGGTTCAGTTTTGTTCAAGAGTTACTTCTAGATTATACACTTACTGGTGTTACATGCGATTTAATTGACTCTAAACTAAAAACTCTTAGTCGAAAGGGCGGAATTTATTAAAGCGAGAGATTTTCCATTCTAAATTACACGTTCCATTCAAAATAAGTCAAATCCGTGGAAATGTTAAGTTAGACCGATTTCTATTCAAAGTTTACTGCTTGTTCATATTCGAATTTCCTCTTTTAGATATTCCACTTGGGTAAAGGGATCTTAAAGAAACTTTTGCCCTCTTAACGTATAAACTTGGATAAAACTAACGGAAAAGTAACATTATTAAATGTTAGTACGAAGAGAAGTTGGACAGTAGAGTCAAAACGCCATCTATCTTTGTTTTTTTACGTCTGAATGTTATAAATTCTAATATAGACTCACTTCTCATAAATTGTATGCGTTACGGTTATCTGCCCTAACCTCGACTATCAAAGGCACCGTCGGAAACTCCCAAGAGGGTAATGCGTCAGTAAAGCTCGTGTGCAACATTGGCATTGCGAGATGTCACATCATAATAGAACCGAGTAAATCTCGGAAAATATGGTATTTGTACGATGTGCACGAGAAAGGAGTAACAGATTTTATGAACCGCCTTATTTTTTGGGGAACGTTTTTTATTTATGATATCATGAAAAATGTTTTATAAATGAAAGGTAGTTTCGTAATTTTTGTTGGATATTTCCAGACTTTCAGACGCCGCTTACCAGCGTCTCTATTTATGTGCTAATAAAAATTCTTTCAATTCAGATTACAAAGTTTTCACTTCAATATAGTACTGGCACAGCTCTGTAATAAGTAGGCTGTGGTACTGGGTTCTTTATATTTAGTAAATTTTGACAGTGCATTCTAAATAGGGGAGTTATAGTAATAGAATGGTTTGAAAATTAAATGCGTAAAGACAATTGGAGATATAAAACGTTGCATGTATCAATTACATATATAGTTCGCACCTTTAAATGCAATATGAACTATAGATAAACCGCAAACACTAATTCTTATTCCTTTACATGTCAAAAGTTATTTGTATTACAAGGCCAGAAAATGAGTGTTTGCGAGTACGAGTAAACTTTAGTAAAATTTATGAGTAATCGCAAACCATTTTATGGTAGAGTGATGGTAGTAGTGAGGCACACTCTCCTCCACTTTTTTTACGTCACAAGCCCCGCCGACTTTCACTTTTTTATATGCCCACGTGGGAGACCATATTTTCCACCCCTATTTTTGACGGCTTCTTTTCGGAGACCTTTGTCAACCCCTTTTCGTCCCTAATTATTTTTGTTTTTTACTCGCCCTCGTGTAGGACGTGTTTTCCTACCCCTATTTTATGGCCGCCCACGTGTGAGCTGGTATTTTCATCCCTATGGTTTCTTTTCGAGGGTCAGCCCTTGATGGAATTTTCAACCCTAATTAGAGTGTTTTTGACAGCAATTTTTGTACTTGCTCACGTGAGGGGCATATGCAGGTCTTGGGTTTGGTCTTGGACTTGGGGTTGGTCTTGGACCTGGAGTTGGTCTTAGGGTTATTTTTGATGGACAGCTTTAACTCTAATTAAGGTCTCTTTGGTTGTATTAAGAGCAGTATCCCTGGAGGTTAGGCAAACGCACACGCATACAATGTTGGAAATTGCATAATTACCCTAATAAGATATTATTATTAAAATTATCGATCCTATTGTTTTAAAATGGTCATATGCTATTGGGTACGTTCAGATGATCTTTTACCTGTACGAGAAATTTATTTATACGTTGTATTTCTAAAAAGGAGGTTCTTGTAAGACACGTGTAGCGCTTCGCAACTTGTTCTCGGGCCTTCGCCCCCTGGCTGGGGATGGTATGGGAACCCTAACCTTATAAGACAAGTGTAGAGCTTAGCCCCTACCGTGGCCCCCGTGGTGCAATTGTATGCAGGTTCTAACTTAATCTTACAGCTGCAGGCCTTCGCCCCGTCATAAAAAATTGTATTCTAGTAAGGAGGCCCTAACCTTGTAAGATAGGACTTGTATCAGGGTCTTAGCCCTGGCCCCTTTGAGTTAAAATTGATTTTAGTGCCATCTAGTGGCGTATAGACTAATGAACATTTTCTATAATAGAAGTTGACAATGCACACCTCTCTCTTGCTTTATCCTGTTTCTCTCTCTCCTTCTCTCTCTTTAGGCTTTCTCACACGCACGCGCACGCGCACGCGCACGCGCACGCGCACGCGCACGCGTACGCACACGCGCACGCACGCACGCACGCATACGCGCACGCACGCACGCACGCACGCGCGCGCCCACGCACGCACGCACGCACGTACGCACGCACGCACGCACGCACGCACGCACGCACGCACGCACACACACACACACACACACAGACACACACGCAGACACACACTCACACGCAAACAAATCAATTAATTAATTAATCAATCAATATCAAACAAATCATGCTCGATCAAATCAACCAGATCAATCTCAATCAATCAACCGAAATTATGTCTTACAGTTTGCGGAAATCAGATTACAGTTCAAAACTGAATACATTAAAGTCTAAATTAAATATGACGTGAAATAATAAATAATTTCTACCTTAATGCAATGCTACTTTTTGTATAGGCAGATTCTCTGTTTCTAAACAGGCCCTACCTATACATTCGGAAAATTATGTCTGATTTATTCGCATGTTCAATTACATACACACAAAATAGTTTCATAGTAACGTGTTCATTAACAGTTATAAAACCCCCATTAAAAAGACTGGAAAGTAATAATTACTTATATATAACATAGAGTTAAATTAAATTAACATGTTTTTAACAATATCAAACTGATATAATAGAAATAAAAGGCAAAAGGTTTTAATGGTTTTATTATTATACGCGAATTAACAATAACTACAAGTTTAAAATCCACGAATACGTACCAACTATTTGTAGAGCTGATCTTATGACGTCATCCTATAAGAGTAATAATACATTTTAAAAACCTTTATCGACATTATTGTTAGCAATATCAGGTAAAAAACATATTATATATATATATATATATATATATATATATATTAAAAATAATACGCTTACCTTTAGAAGTGTTTTTTCCTTCAGTTTTTCTAATAATGATAACCATATGTTGAACTGAAATATTTTTTATACAACGTGTCCACATGTAGTCTCACCAAACACGCTTTGTGAATGGTTGGATATAAACTGGCTATTACATTCGGATCATTAACTAATTTAGAAAGTAATACACAAAAACCTGATTACTGCTACTCGTATTTAGCAATTATGTTATTGTACTTATAAAATTTACATTCAAAACACTTACAAATATTTTAAAAATTGTATGCGTGCGTACGTGCGTGTGTGCGTGCGTGCGTGCGTGTTTTCGATTGCTAAAGCAATGATAGTCGATTGTATGTAGGCAATATTGTGTTGTCTAAAAGCCATGATTGGAAACGCCGCTTGCTATGCCCAGTCCGTGGAGTTATGCTTAATTAGCTTTTTGACAGATGTATTTATGATAAGGTCAGGCTAGCATGTAAAATAATATAAAGGTGAAACTAGATAACTAACGTGTTTTGCTGCTACACGCATCACAGTATTGAAGATTCTGTTTATGTATTAGAAAACCGTACTACAGTCTCGAGACAAAATGCAGATAAAATTGAAGGAAATGAATACGGTACAACTTCTGCGAACGAACTGAAAGATTTGAAGAGTGTGCAGCATTTCCAGAGTCGTACTGAAACCAGTTAATTTAGGGATAACCTAATGTCTATGTAATAACGGTGTCTGATAAAAAACTGTCAGGCGTTATTAGCTGCTTTATAAGTTGTTACAATGTAACCGTTCAAGGTGAAGACGGTGAGGTGATTGTATCTCAAAATCTCGACGATGGTGATGCTTTCTATGAAATTTCAAATAAAATTAGATTACGTCACTCTTATTTCAGATTAAAAATTTTAAAGCGGTTAGTTAACTTTGCTATTAATCTCAACTGACAAAAATCCATATAACGTGAAGTACATGTGTGTGTGTGTGTGTGTGTGTGTGTGTGTGTGTTAGCAAAATTTTTAAAATATTTGTGTTTTGAATGTAAATTTTATAAGTACAACATAATTGCTAAATACGAGTAGCAGTAATCAGGTTTTGTGTATTACTTTCTAAATTAGTTAATGGTCGGAATCTAATAGCCAGTTTATATCCAACTATTCACAAAGCGTGTTTAGTGGGACTACATGTTGACACGTTGTATAAAAAAATTTTCAGTTTTTTACCTGATATTGCTAACAAAAATGTCGATAAAGGTTTTTAAAATGTATTATTACTCTTATAGGATGACGTCATAAGATCAGCTCTACAAATAGTTGGTACGCCTTTAAACTTGTAGTTATTGTTAATTCGCGTATAATAATAAAACCATTAAAACCTTTTGCCTTTTATTTCCAATATATCAGTTTGATATTCTTAAAAACATGTTAATTTAATTTAACTCTGTGTTATATATAAGTAATTATTACTTTCCAGTCTTTTTAATGGGGTTTTTATAACTGTTAATGAACACGTTACTATGAAACAATTTTGTGTGTATGTAATTGAACATGCGAATAAATCAGACATAATTTTGCGAATGTATAGGTGGGGCCTGTTTAGAAACAGAGAATCTACCTATATAAAAAGTAGCATTGCATTAAGGTAGAAATTATTTATTATTTCACGTCATATTTAATTTAGACTTTAATGTATTCAGTTTTGAACTGTAATCTGATTTCCGCAAACTGTAAGACATAATTTCGGTTGATTGATTGAGATTGATATGGTTGATTTGATCGAGCATGATTTGTTTGAGATTGATTGATTAATTAATTAATTGATTTGTTTGTGTGCGAGTGTGTGTGTGTGTGTGTGAGAAAGAGCCTAAAGAGAGAGAAGGAGAGAGAAAAACAAGGTAGAGCAAGAGAGAGGTGTGCATTATCAACTTCTATTATACAAAATGTTCATTAGTCTATACGCCACTAGATGGTATTAAAATCAATTTTAACTCAAAGGAACCAGGGCTCAGACCCTGAAACAAGTTCGGTCTTACAAGGCTAGGGCCTCCTTATTAGAATACAATTTTGTATGACGAGGCGAAGGCCTACAGATATAAGATTAAGTTAGAACCAACATAGAATTGCACCAAGGGGGCCACGATAGGGGCTAAGCTCTACACTTGTCTTATAAGGTTAGGGTTCCCATACCATCCCCAGCCAGGGGGCGAAAGCCCGATAACAATTTGCGAAGCCCTACACGTGCCTTACAAGAACCTCCTTGTTAGAAATACAACGTACAAATAAATTTTTCGTACAGATAAAAGATCATCCAAACGTACCCAATAGCATATGACCATTTTAAAACAATAGGATCGATAATTTTAATAATAATATCTTATTAGGGTAATTATGCAATTTCCAACATTGTATGCGTGTGCGTTTGCCTAACTTCCAGGGGTACGGCTCTTAATACAACCAAAAGGACCTTAATTAGGGTTAAAGCTGTCCATCAAAAATAATCCTAAGCCCAACTCCAGGTCCAAGACCAACCCCAAGTCCAAGACCAAACCCAACACCTGCAGATTCCCCTCACGTGAGCAAGTACAATAATTGCTGTCAAAAAGACTCTAATTAGGGTTGAAAATTTCATCAAGGGCTGACCCTCGAAAAGAAACCATAGGGATGAAAATACCAGCTTACACGTGGGCGGCCATAGAATAGGGGTGAAAAAACACGTCCTACACGAGGGCGAGTAAAAAATAAAAATAGTTAGGGATGAAAAGGGGTTGAAAAAGGTCAAAAATAGGGGTGAAAAATATGGTCTCCCACGTGGGCATATAAAAAAGTGAAAGTGGGCGGGGCTTGTGACGTAAAAAAAGAGGCGGGGAGGGTGCCTCACTACTACTAGTGATACACAAGATTCTTTGTGCCGGCGTCAACAATTGTTATTAAAATCAGTAAACAAAATTTCTGTACTTTTGAGAATTTCATACCTGCTGAAATTAAGTTGGCAATACTTACAGCTGGCAGTAAACAATGTAACCTAAAAAATGCCATTGCGAAATTATTCATTACCCGAAATTTGTAGGTACCTTACCAATATGTTGACTTTATAATAATTTATAGATGTAATTTGTAGTTTATAAGGAACTAATATGGACATAGTAACGGATGCGTACACGTACACGGTAACGCATTAGGCTTTATATTATATCAAATGTCGATTATGTCGAATATCCTAGCAGTTCTGTCGCTACAAGGAATACCAAATGTAATTTGGTATTTTCATTGCCGGCCTATGCCGGAAAACGCATAGTTTCCGGACGAATTTGTGGTTTGAATATGCCCTATTACAGAACGAAGGCCTAAAAATATATTTTTTTAAATAATTGTGGTCCCGATCAGGGTGTTTGGCGTACTGTGCTAAAGCACTGAGGAACACTTAGGAGGATGGATAATGGGTTGAATTGCCAAGAGATGCCTATGAATGGTTACCTTAAATTTCCCATATCACAAATGAGAGAAAACAGGAACTAGAGGGATCATTCCGGAGTTTAGTAGCCAAGTAAAATAATGTGGATTGTGCCCGTACGACAAGCTGAGGTTTGCACTACATATTGACGATGCGAATTATCGAACACAGTATTCCTAGCAAAGGTGCCTAGAGATGGTATCAAAGAATGTAATTCAGCAGCACAATAGCCATTGTAATACCGATAATACAAAGAAAGAACTGAAACGATTCTTCTATACTCAGAAGCAAAGGATGGGACATTTATAAGCCTAATCGCTCTTTTTTGAATACGGTCAACAATATCTAGAGCATATTTGGGAGCATCAACCCAAAGGTGAGAATTATATTCTAATGAGGTTCAATTTGCGCATTATACTATAGAAAGAATAGAAAATGAAATAAACTAAATATGAGAGGAATTTAGACATCATACGGAAAGTTGAGAAGAAATAATGGAAACAGAACAAAATAAATAGTCCGGATACATAAGAAGAGCAATTTGAGATAGATACAGTGTGGTGCACTAGTACAAACAGAAAGAATAAAAAAATAAAAGCTAATAATTCACCAAAAGACAATGGTGAACAATTGCCACAAACTAGCAAACAAAGAAGTGTTGTAAGGCGGAAACACCTCCTGTTACACAAAGAACTAAAAGCAAAACATATGTGCTAAAATAAACATAATAAACAATAAAAACATTTAAATTTAAAAAACCACAGTGACTACAGGAAGATAACTCAATAACTAAATAAGTGTGGAAATACTTGGTAATCCTATGAGAAGAAACACACAAGACCAACAGGGGTAATGCTAAATGCATTCATTCATAGTGTAAACTATCTAAGATAATTGCAGATGTTGCTAATAAAGGATTAAAGATAACCTCAGCTACACCAATGCTAATCACTAGAGATCAATCAATTAATCAATAAATGGAGCAGATGTTAAAATAGCAAGTGTGAGAAAAACTGAACTAATACCGCAAAGTAAGAAGTGCCAGGGTTTTGGACCAAATCAGAAGGACTGCTGCTTAAAACCAAAATGTGTGAAATGCGTTGAAAACCAGTCTACTAACAACTGTACAAAAGGGGAAGTAAACAGACCCAAATTGCCAAAAAAACCATCCAACTAAGGAGGATACGAAATCCCGAAACAAAAACAGAAAAAAAAGTATAGTGCCCTAGAAAAGCAACAAATCATCCATCAACACAAGAACTTTTGCAACAAAAAGAAAGAAAAGGAAGAAAATCTACAAAAAGCTTATATACAAACGCCTCAACCGTGGAAGGTAAACAAAGAAAGGGACTAGATTTATCAGAAAAAAAATTCTACAAAAAATTATGGAAAAGTCAGAACAACAAGAAAAATATACTCACTGTTTGAGAATTGCACTTTGAAATGCTAGTGGGTATTCCGAAGAAGAAGAATGAACTCCAGGTATTCCTGAACAATCAAAATTTAAAATTTAAACTCAAAGTGCTGTCATCGTAAAAGACGATATACAGCATGTCCTCGAAAATAAGTACGAAACAAAAATGATTCAATCTACGGTAATATCTATTAGAACTAAAAAGTGAAATATAACCGCTGCGGCTGCGTATTGTCCTCCACGTAGAAATCCTAAGTTGAAGATTATCAAAGACATTTAAATACACTTGGCGAAAGATATAAACTTGAAGGCGATTATAACGCAAAAAAACACACAATGAGGATCAAGATTGGCTACAGCCAAAGGACGAGAATTAATGAAAGCTATCAATAGCGTAAATGAAAACATTAGTACTACTATTAGACCGACCTACTGGCCCACTGATAGGTCTCAGAGATATATTAGACCTTTATATAAGGAACAAAATTCCTCAGAATTTTATAAATGTTGAAGATTCGTATGATCCTGATTCAGACCACTCACTAGTCATCATCACGCTGAGCGATGGAGTAATTAAACATTTGGAGTGGAACACCACACCATCTACAAAACTGAAATTAAAAGAAATGAAATAATTTTAATAACATTTTTTTAAGGATAATTATGCAACCTCAGTTATAAGAAGTTCATTACTAAAATAGGCAACACTGTAAAACGCAAAAACAATAATTTATGTCAAACAGTCGTTTAAAACTTCATGACAGGGGATAATAGACATCTAAATGCTAACTTAAATTAAAAGAAATTAAATAATTTTAATTTCTTTAAAAAATACGTCTAAAAATGAATCGTTATTCAGGTAATCAAAAAATTTTAGCACTACCTTAGAAATTTTCTCTGCCGCTAAATTACGCGACATGTCAAAAAATTGTATAGAACATAATTACTCGATATGTTTAAGGTCTATATGTAGGTATTTTTATATCTTTGAAATATACAGCTGTTTTAGAAATCCTTGATAAAAACAAAAAACTGCCACTAATAACCCCCCGCTCTCCACCGCTGAATTTCTCCCAAAATCTAATCAGCTCTAAACCAAATGAAAACAAGCTTCAATACAAATTTTAAGTACGTATGTTCAGAAGTTATCGTCGATATTAACATATATACACACATACTCACGTACGCACTCACGCACGCACATGCCCACGCTCACGGACACGCACACCCACACGCATACGCAAACGCACACGCACACGCATGCGCACGCACACGCACACGCACAAGCACACGCACACGCACACGCACACGCACACGCACACGCACACGCGCACGCGCACGCGCACGCGCACCCACACGCACACGCACACGCCCACGCACACGGACACGCACACGTAAACTCACACGCACACGCACACGCACACGCACATGCACACGCACACGCGCACGCACACCCACACGCACACGCACACCATTAAAATCTATGAAAGATGATATAGGAATTGAAAAGCTTGTAGGTATAATCCAAGACGGTACAAATTACGAAGAAAGGGCTTGGAAACAACTATCCGCTTAACATCAAGAAATTAGTTCAACAAAACCGAAAATCCGGAAGAACCTGGCAAAATAATAGAACAACCTAAAACAATAGTTCTGAAGAACCTGGCACCTTCTGTCCAGGGAGATGATAAAGATAAAGAATGGAACAGTTGACAAACTCCTGCTAGAAATCACAGCAGATAGTGAAACAGATCATTCACTATGGAAGGTCACAAAATATCCAAAAAGGCCTGTTTGCCATAAGCCTCGCGAAAAATAAAATGGCCTATGGACTCAAGAATATAGAGAAAAGGCAAAACTCTGGCGGAACACTTCAAAAAATCTTTACTCCAACCCCTGGCGAGGATACTGCAGAGGAAATAATACAGGAGTCTAAAGAAGGTATTGTTAGACTACCATCCGTCTCGGCAAAGGAAGTTGAGAAAACGATAAAGCAACGACTTAATAACTTTCCTACTACTAAAAAACCTCACAAGGAGAGCTATTCTTAAATTAACACATATAAATTTTTCATTTAGATGAAAATCTGTTCCAAAAATATGGCAAATAGCAGAAGTGTTAATGATTTTAAAACCGAGGAAAATGCCAAACAGAGTCGAATCGTATAAGCCGATATGACTCCTTCCAGTGATATCGAAACTATTTCAAAAATTACTGTTAAACAACTTAAAGCCCGAGAAAAGAAGATAGTATGTACTGCAGTGTCTCTGGATGTATCTCAGGCCTCTGGGAAGGTCTTACACAAGGGTCTAGTACACATTAAGAAACCTGTTTCCAAACTAGTATAACGAAATACTAATGTATTATATTAGAGAAAGAATTTGAAGGTAAATGCTCTGGAATTAAACAAATAAAAGCTGCGGTATCCCAAAGCAGCGTACTTGGTCCAGCACTTCATTTGATTTACACTAGTGACATACCTACCAGGATAATTCTCTGTTAGCTACTTTTTCAGATGACACAGCCATACTGTCAAAAGACATTGACTTCTATGAAGCTGCAGAAAAAATACAACGTGCCCTAGATACCACATGGAAACCTACAACAAAATATAAAAATACACTTAGACATAAACTGGGAACCTATTCCATTTGTTAAAGAGGCCAAATACAAATGAACCTTGATACTAGACTTAAATGGAAAGAGCACATTAAAAAAACGTGATGAACTAGAAATAAGAAAGAGAAAACTATCATGGCTGATAGGAAGAGGGCAAGTTTGGCAATATAGGGCGCACCAAGTAATATTAATACCATTCAAAGGTCTCAGATCGATAACTCTTCTTGGAATGTAGCTAATTCTGGCCTACATCGAGATCTATAAACAGAAACGGCGCCGGACATCATTTAAAAAGCAGCACAAAACCATGAACAGAGGCTCCACAACCATCCGAATACACAAGCGATTCACATTTTAGACAACAAGGAGGCACTACGGGAACTCAACAGGACCAATCCATTGGATCTGTGTTAATGAACTTAGTGCCTCGAGTTAAGAGCAAAGTACATTGGCATGCTCTACAACAGCAGAGGAATGGATTTACCAACTAATAGATAAGAACCGTCACTGGACACCACCTAGATTTATTTAGCTTTTACGTCGGATAGTAATTTAGGTTAATTAGTAAGCTAGTTTTTAGTCACAATGTTAGACTAGGTGTAGTGAGATAACACCTAGCTGTCAATAAAAGAAATTAGTCTGAAAACTTAAGATTTGAGCCATTCATGCTGACAAGAGAAAATGATTGATCCTTATTGGCAAACACTAAGTTTTATTAGCGTTAAATTAAGATTATTACTTCCCCATTCATGGATACGTTGAATGTTTTTGTTGATTGAAATTGCTATTTCAGCTTTACGGTCGTGATTTGAGATAGAATGTAGATTACCATTATGGATAGACTGAAATAAACTACAATAAAGAGCGCTGTCCTCAGCAATGCAATGGACCGGGTTAGTAGTTTAAGGAATACGATCATTTATGTATAGCAGAAAAAGTGTAGACGTTATAACTCATCCCTCTAACACGCCTGCGTTAATGCCAACTTCTTTTGAATCCATCAGCCAAGACATGTATTCGTCTTTTGTCAAGGAAACTGGAAACCCAATTGATGAGCGTATCATTTAACCCAAAGAGACGAGTCTCGTAAGGTATGCCAAACTTGGTGAAATGCTTTTGAGGTATCTAAAGCTACTACACCTGTTTCACCGGGTTATTATAATGTATTGCTCCAACCGCGCGTCACGTGTGAAAGAAGATCGCCTGCTGAATGATTCTGTCTAAACCCATATTGGTGGTCAGTAAGGAGTTTCTTAGTTTCAAGGAAGGAGAGGAGTTGCTGATTGATGGCTTTTTCCATGATTATAGACAAAATTAATGTGATGGCAATTAGTCGGTGGTTGGACGGATCGGTCTTATCCGTCTTAGATAAAAGTGGTAAATATTGCTATTGTTTTATTTAAAGTTACAAAATAACATTCAACAGATTTTTCCGTACACGGAAATAGTCCGTTCCTTTATATTTTCGCATATTCTAATAACCCTTTCGCTCCTAGTAGTCGAGAGCGCAGACATCTTAGCAAATATTTATAAACGTGACTACTGCCCTCATAGTGTAGTTAGACTGGGCGGACGTTTGTGTTATAATCCCTCCACCTATAATCCTTTACACACATTCGTTATGTCAACACGCCTGTAGTTAAAAACTTTTTAGTTCAGTTGCACAGCGACCCTTGTTGTTTCATAGTTTTTAACATTTATTTTTGTAAAAAGATAAAATGTCTGTTAAATTTTTATTTCTACCATAAAACATGCATATCGTGTTTCCCTAAGATATCTAAATGAATATATTCTCGCTTTAATTATTTGTTCTGCAGGTCTAAAGCATGTGTGCGTATAGCTAAGGCACAAAGCAATATTTTTAGGCAATAAATAATTTTCGTAAGCATATTTTGAGAATATGAGCGCCGATGCATTTCTAACACCCCTAGATGAGGTTCAGTACTGTAATGATTCAGACATGGAGGACTGCTCCAATGATGAAGAATGCAATGTAAGCCTTTTGCGGTTTTTGATGTTCTTGGGGCTGAAGCAGCCTAGAGCGCGGCCGATCGAACATCGTGTCTCAACTTGAGACGATGGAACCGAATTTGCGATATATTGATTTTTCATCGCCTCTCGAATGAAATAGAACAGGAGAGTAAATGGATCCCAGCTGCATTGCTGAATTATAGTAGCACATACATCCGGAAGCCAATTCCTTTAGGATTGTTTTTGGGAATTCGATTTCCTCTTCTTGGATTCATGATGCTGCGTGTAAATTATGTGTGAAGATAACATTGTCACGTCAACCGTATTAAAGAAGACGAACGGCCACCTATAAGTCTTCCGCTTTGTCGAGTATGTGCCCAGCATATGGTCCATTCGGTCAACACCCCCATTAGATCAATTATAGATAATGTGAGCTGCGTGACCTCAGTGGCGGTATCTACTTGTGTGTCATGATGTTGACTTGATACCAATATTACGGTTTTGTTGGGCTTCGCTACAGTTTGAAAGCCAAAGACGGTGAAATGAATCTCACTTTACTTCTAAGGAAGCATTTCTTTCGAAATGTTTGGCTTATTTTTAAGCAATGTACCAGTGAAAGTCAATCCGTTGCTATTCAAGTACTGTCTGTCGTTACGTTTCGGCCAATGTGTTTATAAGGATCGCAAAAATTCATTAAGACTTTCTCACTAGTGTTGACAGCACGATCGCTTCCGCTCTCTTGGCCGGTAAAGACAGCTGAACGAATTGTGTCCCAATTAAAAGTTTTTCTTCCGATTTTTTCCTTTGCCCCTATTTGGATTATGAGGATTTCATTCTAAAAGGTTCATAGCGCTCTATTACTATTAAAACGCTGATGTTTAAGGACGCCTATACTAGTTCAGCGTAAATAAAAATTATTCTCACCACACATCCAAGTGCGCACATTTCGTGTATAGCTGTTAATAATTTTCTACAGCATGCTCAGCTGAAGCCTTCCAGTTACAATTCTTTCAAAGTATGGGTATAAACTCGCTAAAATGGATTGCTTTGATAACCAGGAGCTTAATTCTGTGCTGCAAGGAGTTTGACAGTATTTGGACCGAATATTATCGAAAATTCCTTAAACATTTGCGTATTTGTTAACGACTATTTAATTTTACATAACTTTTCTTTATGAAGTTTCTTAATGCAAAGCCAAATAAATCTAAAAATTAATGAAATACGATGGAAAATACTTAAGCTGCGTTATTGATATATTATAGAAGGGAGCGGATTTGAATTTTTTTCGTTAGCATCTATATGTCCATTAACCTCTATCTGACATGAAGGTTTAAACGTCCATTTGACAGAATATTGTTGTTGTCCTTACAGTGTTGCTCGTTTTCACTATGAACGTATTGCAAAAGAGGTTGCGTAATTATCCTAAAAATGATCATTAAAATTATTTCATGTCTTTTCATTTGCCCCTTCTGCATGTTGGAAGGAGGTGTGTTGTTCCACACTAGATGACTATGACGTTGTTGTTTGAATTCGCCAATTTAATTTAAATATTGTTTTGTATTACAAATAAACATTGCATGCAGACTTTTGGCATATTATTTATCGTCACCCATAACATAAAAAGGGTATATAGGTATAACAGTAAAAACAAAAATTTAGCTGTTGATCTAAATTAATTAGCTTTGTTTTCCATCGATTTTCTTAGGTTTATAAAGAATTATCATTGAATAAAACTTTAACGAGACATGGCAAATGAATGTTTCCTTTATATGTACTGGATGAGGTAAATTATTAGGTTTATAAACTAGCTTTATCTAAATCACCGCATGACCTAGACTTAAACGATTACTGTTGGGAGCTAGAAATCATTGTCATCAAAATTAAAGCAGTATAGTGAGTGAATCGAACTTATAATACTAAAAGATAATCACGTTGCTTGGTAAAGCATTTTATCATTTGGCTGTATTACTATGTGAAATGATAAATACGATACCTGGAGGCAAACTAATTACATTCTTCGTCTCCTAATGCAGCCTTGTAGATTCTCCATAATCTGTATAAGAATACTTAAATTTTGTATTGCTTATTCCTATAAATAGTTAACTACCCAGTCATCCCTATAATTTGCGTCCAATCTGTATTACATTTTTCAGTACCAAACCTGAGGAATTGAAAATTATTGTGACATGCATAACTTTTCGAGTAGTGTTTTATTCCACATTTATCGCCTTCTGCTGAAGTAAAGACATAAAAATTTCGCTTTAGATAAAATCGTACTTTAGGATGAATAGTTATGTAACTCATCTTTTTATACGTTTATGTTTCTACTTCTGCACTAAAATTTGCTAAATTACTGCTATTTATCTAAATTTCTTTTTAGCATTAGTTTTAACTAACTACCACCACACCTAGCGTTATTGCTAATAGACTTTTGCATTTTAATAAGTTTTTTGCAAATAGGTTTGCACAATTTTTCCATTCATGTGTATCTGAAATATTTCATTTTCGTTAATGTAATTAAACGTAGCGAATTAATTTTGGGATATGTAAATTTAAGGCACAATAATCTAAAGTAAGAAATGAAAGTGTTTTATTCTTCCCTAGTTAAATAGAATTATCAGGATAATAGTTCGTTCTGTCCCATTTTCATGCCGTGTCATGTCTTATACAACTTGCTATGCAATATTTTGCACGCATCAATAATGTTTTACTGAACCCTTATGTTCGGAGTATCTATGATTAATAGTACTTTCTGCTGCTGTTAACTCGACTAAATGCTGAGGTATATTTGGCCTTTGCATATCTGGACAGAAGTATTTTTAATCGTAACACAGGTTAGTGAAAATTTACGTTTGCTTCTTTTGTCGTTTATGATGTCATTAGGCTGTTACTGTGTAATAAAAGAGTGAAATTGTGTAAATTGTAGGCTTCACATAAATACTTCCACTGTTGTATCTGGTATAGGACGATACTGGTTTCTGGTGTACCCAAAAGATTATTAAAGCTTTGTTTAGGCGTATCTATATCCATTGCGTATTTTACTTGTCTACGATTGTGTTTGTTCGGCATCTGTATTTAATTTGCACTTAATAAATGTCAACAATGTCCTTTTACTACTGGTTCATAAGCTGTAAATTTTATTGACAAATAAATTTGCTATTGAATTAACTTAGTATCAGTGAAATTGGTTTGGTATGTGTGAATCTTTGCGATATTGCAGGTTCACATTCCATTAGTATAAGCGATTTAGAGAGGTACTTTATCAAAGTACATGTCTTAGGTTCAAATCCCACTCGAGGTAAACTTTTTATTTATGTATTTAATAAAATTATAAAAATTTTTGATTAAATTACGCATTGCATTTTTAAATTTATTATGTTACTGGCCTGTGGCCAAATTACAGTCACCTTACTTAAATTGTTTTGACCAACGTAACTTAATGATTTAGTTTTGTGTTTTATTCTTACTTACATACAGTATCTTTGTGAACAAAATAATAGGGAGTCTCGTACATAGTTTTGATGTTGCTTTAAAGTAATCATATAGCGTTAATTATGCTGATATAATAGCCACGATTTCCTACAGCTCTCGAATGTGTACGAGAATCCCATACTTATTCTTTCAGGTAGTGTGTGACTGATAATTGGAAAATTGTTTTTTTCGGTTTGTTCTACCTTATTTCATTTAATAACCTGAATTTTATTGAAGGTAACAAAAACCTAACCCTGCTTACCGCTCATTATTAATTCCACATATTATTGTAAACATTAGGATTTTAGCTGCTGCGATTATTTTTGTTGATTTTCATAAACACCATTACTTGGTCTTTGTCTAAAAGTCATATCTAACTATAGTCAACAAACAAATAATATGTTAGAGTTTATCAAAAATTCAGATTTACAATTTGATTTATATTTATTCTTATGGAATGAACATGTTATTTACCGGGTATTTACTTCCCTGATACGAGCTGTTTAGCATTCGGGAGGTAATGGGCTTCTATTCCCGTAAATTAAAGCATTAAAGGTAGTTTTGCACATCTTACTCGTCATGTACATAAATTAAAGAATTGCTACTAATTGAAAAATCTTGTCGTTTGTCAACAGGTCGTAAGGAATATGGGCCCTAACCTACGACTGTAAACTAGAACTGCTTTTGTTTACATAATTAAAGTACAAAAAACGAGAAATTTTTACATTAATGTCATATGTAAACCTATTAAGTTAAAAGGCTATATATTCGTATGTGCAATAAATTAAAATATTAATTTCCGTTAGTAATAGTTCGAACATAAATGAAACTGTTCGTAAAGCTTTACGATAATAATACAATTCTTAAAATTACACACAAAATATAACCTGTGTTAACGTAGAATTCCTTCAAAATGAAAATTCAGATTTAACCTGGCGGTATAGTTGAATGTACTTACTCAGACTTACGATCTACATCAACAAGAATAAAAGCGAAGCAGTGAAGCACTTTTAAGTTTGTGTTTATATTATAAAAACAATAAACAGATGAAGTCTGTACATTATCCTTTTGTTAACGCTGTATTCAGCTTTATTAAACACAATTATTTCTTCATCATAAGGTTGGATAAAACAGGATCAGAAAGCTGGGGTATCATCAACACTCTTCAAGAACGTAGAACTAAAGAAAATATATTGTACACCTAAAGTAAGCTGTGTTTAGTTTTACAATTAGTGCAGGCGCAACTACAACAGCGGCAATGTATCTTCCTCCAAGATCTAACAATACTCAAAAACAAAAGTTATCATTCCACTTAAAAATATTGCACCTGAAATCAATCTGTAGGAAATGTTTTACTGAAGTTACCTCAATAGTAAATCCAACACCATCAACTTTAGATTGAGGATTTCAAAATTTTCAAACATGTGGGATTTGGAGCTTGTCGCAATACCCAATTGAAATTATACTCATAGTGTTGTAATTTTGCTAAAACTGTGCTTACGTTAAAAAGTTGTAACAACCCATTTTGAGTTGTATTAAAATATACCGTAATTTATGTCTTCGTTCATTTAGTTGTAAATATAAGAAAAATTTTATTTATTAATGATTTGTAAATATGAGGTAGGCAACTTAATTTGCATTTTGGTGCAACTTAAGTGCATATCTTCTTAAAGGTTTATACTTCCACTTCTATAAAAAACAATTCTGCTCAATATGTTCGCGCAATGCGTCATCGTTGACTTAATTCTTTGCGCAAATTTATTCGCGCACGGCTATCATCTGATATTCTAAGCGTCCATTTTCATTTCTTGATGAATGATGTGTTGTTTAGGAAGCATTTTTTGGGCTTCCACCTAAATTTTGTGAAAGTGCCATTGATTTAATGGTAAGATATATTTTAACGCATTGTACTAAAAATTAAAACATTTTCCCTTTTCAGGCACTTTCTTTTTTTTTACTTTGAGTTACACTTTTATTACTTTTACTTTTCTACTTTAATTACATTTTAAGTACGTTTAATTCTATTTTTACGTACGCCTTCATTTTAAGATTGCAATTTTTGTTTGAAAATTTCAAGAAAATGCAATAAATGGATTATTCAATTTCATGAAGATAAATTTATAAGAAATAAAATTCCATTTTTGGGTGTGGCTTACAACGTAAAGGATTATTTCAAGATATTGCGCAATATTGGTGCAAAGATGACATCACCTTGGTTGACATTTCCGTAATCGTTTAGATACCAGAGGTTATTAAAAAGTTTGTGTACAAAATTTTACGAACAGATATTTATATTTATAATATTTAATTAGTAATTTAAGGTTATAACTAGTTTTAGGATATATTTTGTTTGACCTTATCAATTTAACTGTCAATGAACATAGTCGGTTTAATTATTCCGAGCATTATTAAAAAATAACTTGGGGTCCGAGATCATTTTTATTAGTGCAACATTGCATTTTTATTATTTATGTTAAGTGAAAGTAACACAGCATAAATTCGTGGTAATTAAGCAAATCAAAAGATTGAACCATCCTACGTTAATCTTCCGACTGAGTCAAAGGCATTATTTGTGGTAAACGGGTTGTATCTTGAGTTAGTTTAACGATTTGTTTAAGAGAACATTTATACCTATTTGTTACTTTATTATCTTTTTATACTTGGCACCATCACCACATTATTACAAAGTAAGTCAAATCAGGTAATTTTTGGACGCCACCCTGTCTTGATCCGGGTAAGAGGTACTCAAACAAAAGGAGATGCACTAACATAAAACTGGGAAAATACGTGAACCTACCTTCCGCTGTCTTCTACGGGTACAACAATGTACAACAATATTTATATTTATTATATTGAAAACAGTATATGTACACAATCAATCTTTACTCAACAATAAAAGTTTTTGTCAACAAATACGTTTTTCAAACCCACCACTTAAAATTTAAAATTACAGTTTTCCTTTCTTTTACGTCCACAAAAGCGCTTTAGAGAGACAAAAAAAGCAGATCGTGCCTTTACTGGATTAAACAGAACCTTATAAATAATATACCTAAATCAGCACGTCGTCACACGCGGTCATCGTATAAAAATTCAATAGTGGATAAACTTATCAATATATGACTAAATAATGTTTGTAAATGCGTAGATTAAGTACGTTTCAATAAAATAATAACAAAAATAATATAGTAAATACTACAAAGCCGGTGACCCATACTTTATACAGACTATTCAATAATTTTCAAACAACAATGTTTATAATGGTTGCAAGCTAATGCAAAATAAACGCTTAACACACACTACGCAATTTCTTGAACCAATAAAACTATTTCAATTAATCACTGCAACAACATCTTGCTCAAATGGTACCCCTTAACAGTCAAGTTTATTAAACCAACCCTCTAATTACTTAAATGTATAACAAAGCCGTTCACAATTAACTTTCCCCGGAGTGCTACTAGTGCACCATTAAAGTGAATATCAAATATCTTACTACAGCTTCTAACAAACCCAAAAATGCTAATTTCTACATAAATTTATGACACAATTTAGTGCTTCTCCAATCTTAAAACACACAGTGGCAAAATTTCATTCTCCAAGAAACACTAATTAAGTATTTTGCAACGCATCCAATTTGTACATTCTAAGTTAACCATAAAAAAACAGATTTGCTGTTTGAAACAGCTAAATGGTTCACATTTTGGGAGTTATTTGAGGGACACCTGAGTTAGAGTACACGAGGTTTAGAGATAATATTGCGGCGAATAGCAGGTAAAGATATTTAGGTTCGTGCCCTTAAACTGAGTATGATTAAAAAAATGAATAACTAATCATGTGCGGTTATTAGTTTGTAAATAATAAAAAAAGGGAAATTTAGTACGGAAATTTCTGTAACACATTATAACTTTTGTTATGAATGAATAAGTTCAAAAGTATGTAATTAAAAATTATTATTAGTTTTATTAATTACATAAATACAACTTTACCTCGAGTAGGATTTGAACCTACGACATCTACTTTGCTAGAGTAGCGGTCTAACCAACTGCGCTATCGAATGATGTAAATTTTGTCTTTACTTATGTAGAACTTATTCATTCATAACAAAACATATAATAATTTCACATTAGTCAAGTTGCTTTGGTATGTGTGAATCCTTGCAATATTTCAGGTTCACATTCCATTAATATAAGTAATTTAACTGTAATCTCACTGTGTTTAGAATTTACATCAGTTCTACAAACATATAGACAAAATTTACACCGATTGGGGCTTGTATCTCGATAGCTCAGTTGTGTAGAGCGCTACTTTAGCAAAGTAGACGTCGCAGGTTCAAATCCTACTCGAGGTAAACTTTTTATTTATGTATTTAATAAAATTAACAATAATTTTTTTGTAACATAGTTCGCTTTTATGTGTCGTTAAAATAAGTCTAGAACAAAATCAGTCAAAAAGGGATCAATAACATATTCAACAATTTGAATCTATCTAAATGTACGGTATGGACGGATTTTGAGAATATTAATATTGGTGCGAAAATTATGAAGCGAAACACAAAAGCTTGACGACAAAGTCCGCTTTTGTTTAGATATCATTAATAGACGTGTTCATTTATCGAGATTTGTTTGACAATGAAGATTGCATGTCCAGCGAATTGTTCAGATCGAACACCGAAGGATAACAACTTCTACGATGGCATTTCCCAAAACCAATGGTTTCCGAGATACATGCGTAAATACATAAATGTATTATTTTCATTCATTTGATCATTAAAACAATATTGCAACTAGTAATGTAGATTGCCTTTTTATGTGCGCAATTTTTGGTGTATAAACGTTGATTAGGAAATTACAGACGAATAATTTAGTAGTTGAATTTTGTTTTAGCAAATAACAGAACCATTAGGTTAAGTATTCTGTCTTTATTTGTAATGTAAATGAAACCCTTTTGGTTTGTACAATAAACTTATTGTATATTATCAATGTCTGCATTATATTCACCCATCAGTTCTTGAGTAGAGAGTTTTCTGTCACGGCAACCAATAAGATTAAAAAATAATTAACCACTATAATTTGACGCCCAAACCGGGGCAGTTACTCAAAAGAACGGTAGTGTAAAAACTGTTGATACAAAAGGTACCAAATTAAGTGTTATGTTAACTGTTACCGAAAATACTCACATTAGTTCTAGGAAACTCTTCAGGTATTTGGGATTAAGTCGTATCTCTAATCAAATAGTGTTAAAAAACATAAATGTAATCCTTACCACTGAATACTGTCGGTCGAGAATAATTACGGTGTTTGGATTCAATAAATATGTTGTCACGAAGCAACATTTCATAAGAATCGTAATGTAAACAGACACATTTTTTTTAATTAAGTAGTTTGTGAAAAATTGTAAATAATCATATTACAATACCATATTTCTTCGAAAGCCGCGTAAAGAGTGAGGTATATTTGAACCTTCTAGAAACCTACCTACAGTTTCATTGGAGGATGTGTCTTTAAATGAACGACATATGATGTGATTTTTTCACAAGTAACCTTCAGCCTAAATACTGCAGCTTATAATAATTAGGAGAAAATCGACTCAGTGACCCCACCATCACCTAATCACACAATAGTTGACTTTTTTAGGGTTTGTGTTAAATTTTGACACCGTGACAACTAAAGACAATGTAAAACGACGAATAGGAAACGTTTTTCAACGTATCACTGGCTCCCGGATGTTAAAAAACCCTCAACCGTATTAGGAACCGCGCAAACCTACTGGGCGTCCTCTGGGGTAGAAACAAAGGTTGCCACCCCAAAACCCTGTTACACACATGTAAAACATATATCCGCCCTGTTATAGATTTCCGAGCTCCCATATACACAAATATAAACCTCAAACACCTTTACTCCATCGCTTCCTGTGAGCGCCGAATTTTCCGACGCGTATACCGGTCACCTTTCAGGTACCCTAACACCCTTACCACCCAACGCGCTAAAATTCCTCAATCACACATAGAATCTAAACCCTTCAGAAAAATTTTACCCACAAAAGAATTTTCGGCGATACCATCCCAACCAAAGAGATCCTTACCACTCCTTATAACTGCCGCTTTCCCCAATTCCCACGAAGGAAACCCAAGCACAAATTCAAACATCCACCCGACATCCTCACACAACTCCTCGACGACTTCCTCGAGGAGATAGAAGAATCCCTTGACAACATCCGTATGCCCTCCGCATCCCCACGTCTATTGGATGACGAGCCCAGCAAGATACCAGCCAACGAATATAAGCACACCAACCACGCTACACATACCACAACCACCATGCACACCATAAAACCTAAATAATTTTTTCTTTTTTTTACACCCAGAATAACCACACCTCATGATTGTACAACATACAATAACACCAAACACCGCAACACAACAACAAGGAATGACCAGGGCTGAAGAGGAGAAGGACTCCTGAACAGTCCAAAAATAAGTAACGTAAGATAACAATAAGTAAGTAACTAACACATAAGCATGAGCGTAATAACAAAAAAAATCAACGTATCAATGTTACTGTTGTAAGCTCTTCAGCATACAAATCTAAATTCTAATTCTTTGCCCCTTTTTTGGACTTTCAGGGGAGTTCGCAACCCGCACTGCTTTGGTGTATGATGAGACCTGGCTAGCTAGTTGAAATTATATTAATTTAGTATATAATTTATGTATATTAATAATGTCATACAAAAAAGTGACAATCCTGCAGAAAAAGAAAAGAACAAAATAAAGTTAATACTGCTCAACTTAATAAATAAAAGGTCCACTTAATTAGTGACGACACTGCCTGGATCCCTCGGGGTCGGGTATCCCTTCTACCGTCTAGTTTCGCTGTCTGGAATTATATAAATTTAAAAAAGATGTGCGGATTGACCGTGATTATTAGTTGCATAAATAAAGGTGTTAACTATGGTGAAAATAATAACAAGGGGTGTGGTGAACTCCTTGCAATATGATTACTGGATTTCTACGAAGTTGTTAAAGGTTTTGTTTTTAATTAAATTTTGAATTAGGTTACAACGTGTTTGTGATGCTAGAAGTAGGTTAAGGTCATGTACTAGCTGATTAAAATTTATGATTGCTACTTAAACTAAGGTATTCATACTATTTGTTACATTATACGAAACAGATTATTAATACTGGGATATTCAAAAATTGAATTCTTTTACCAGGAAAATATTGATAATGTTTTAGATCTATCCTTATGGCTTTCTTTATACTCAGATGAATAAAAATCGGGTTGTAGAGTAAATTTGCATTTATTGGAGCTATAATTGAATGGAATGTAATTACAGGGCACTTGAAACAATTATGTCAACTGAATGAGCAATTCGGCAATTAATGAACGTTAGTTCGTAATGGACCAGGTTTGTTTTAATGAGTACTCGGTGCAGGTGATTTGATGTTTAATTTTTTTTTTATGATTGTGGACCTGAACAGGCTAAAATTAGCCTATCGTGCTTAAGCACTCAGGAACACTTAGGAGGATGGATAGAGGGATAATGAATTGCCAATAGATGCCTATGAACAGCTACCTTAAATTTTCTCATATCATAAGTGAGAGGAAAGCAGGAACAAGGGAGATCATTCCAGAGTTTAGAAGCCGTGTAGAAAAATTTGGATTGCGCTCGTTTGGTATGACAAGTGGAGATTTGTACTGCATACTGATGATGTGAATGAGCGAACCGAGTGTTTCTCGCAAAAATAGCGCGAGATGGTGTTAAAGAATATAATTCAGCAGCACAATAGCCGTTGTAATAACGATAATACAAAGAAAGAACTGAAACCACCCTTCTATGCTCAAGGGACCGTATGTGAGAAGTTAAGGACGGGTCATTTATAAGCCTAATCGCTGTCTTTTGAATACGATCAACGATGTCGAGGGCGTATTGGGGAGCACTAACCTAGAGGTGAGAATTATATTCCAGGTGAGGCCGAATTTGGGCCTTATACAGCAGAAGGAGTTGTCGAGTTTTAAATTACTGCTTAGATCTATACAAAAAGCCTATTTTACGAACAGCTGTTTTGGTAGCTGACAGAAGATGGTCAACCCATGAGAGATTTGAAGATACAGTCATACCCAACAGAGTAATAGAGTCTGAAAACTTACAAACTGAGCCATTCATACTTACAACAGGAAATGATCGATCTTTTTTGATGGCGGTGGACGATTGATTGTTGTGATGTCTAAATAGATACACGGAAATTCAAATGGTGGTATGCATAATCGACTGTGGCTTAATCGCCAGTTAGTGTAATTCATGGAATAAGAGGAAGGGGGATGAAACAGAGGGAGAGATATGTAATACAGACGTGACTATTAGGTGGGCTTGGTGGCGGTGGTGATTGAGGATTTTTTTTTGTTAAGTCAATCTAGTACCTTTTTGGGGGCCTTGACCACCGGCAATGGTATTGCTGCTTGGTATTAGTAAGGGAGGATAGTTGATACGAGAAGAAATTATCCGGGTCTTGCACCACCGTTAGTAATAACATCGTCTCTCGGAACTGTGTAACAACCCATTTTGAGTTGTATTAAAATATACCGTAATTTACGTTCTTCGTTCATATAATTGTAAATATAAGAAAAATTTTAATTATCAATGATTCGTATAAGTATGTGGCAGGAAACTTAATTTACATTTTGGTGTAACTTAAGTGCATATCTTCTTAAGGTTTTTACTCCCACTTCTCTAAATTATTTTTTCTGTTCATATCGTTGACTTAATTCTTTGCGCAAATATCTTCGCGCAACGCGTCATCATCATCTGACATCCTAAAGCGTCCTTTTTTCATTTCTTGATGAATGTGGTGTTGTTTAGGAAGCCATTTTTTGGGTTTCCACCTAAATTTTGTTAAAAGTGCCATTGATTTAATGGTAAGATATACTTAACTCGTAATATTAAAATCTAAAACATTTGCTTTTTGCAGGCACTTTTATTTTTTACTTTGACACTTTAATTTTACCACCTTTAATTACGCATTTAATGCTACTTTTACGTACGCTTTCATTTTATGATTGCGTTTTGCTTTTAATGCTGAACTAAATTTTGATCACATTTTGTATTTGAACTTTCGAGAAAATTGGATTACCCACATTTTTTTGAAGAGCAATTTATAAGAAGTAAAATTCCATTTTGGGTGTGGTTTACAACGTAAAAGCATTGTTACTACGATATGTTGCGCAATATTGGTGCAAAGATGATATCACCTTTGGTATACATTTCCGTAATCATTTAGATACCAGAGGGTATTAAAAAGTTTGTGTACAAAAATTTTTCAAACAGGCATTTATATCAATTATTTAGTAATTTAAGGCTATTACAATTAGTTTTTGAGATATATTTTATATAATTCTAAATTTTAACTGTTAATGAACATAGTTTGCATATTTTTTTATTTTTACATTTTGGTAAATTTTTATTGTAAAACTCTGTTTAGTTATTCCGAGCATAATCAAAAAATAACTTGGCGTCCGAGATCATTTTTATCCTTGTTACATTGCAGTTACTATATTTATATTTAAGTCGACATAATCAAGCAGGAATTTGTGGTAATTAAGCAAATCAAAAGATTGAATCGGCCCACTTGAATCTTCCGACTGAGCCAACGGCATTATTTTTGGTGAATGGTTTGTATCTCAAGTTAGTTAAACATTCTTTTTGGAGAACTTGTACACTTATTTTTTTATTAAATTACTTCAAACACATTTATACCTGGCACCATTACCATCTTATTATAACTGTTTATGTACTCTCCTCGAGGGGTAAGCACCAATAAAAGATTACTTATGATCACAATAGGTGGTGGGATTAATATTTAGTATATCAGGGATTGTTGAATTTAATTTGCTGCCAGGTTATGGTAATTGGTAGGACTCAGGTAACTCAAGATAATGACAAGAAAGATATCACGAATAGTAATGAATAGGATAATGTTGGTTAATATTCAGGCAAATCAGGATAATAATAGTACCAATAATATCAGGAATATTAATAGGAGTCTTGTTGGGATGCGAGCAGTCGGGTATTTATAGGGGAATTTGAGCGGAGTGGGAAAGGAATGTTCCGCTGATAATATTTTTTTAACAATGATATTACAGTTACAAACCCAAAGGTTTCAATAACAAAAACAAATTATACTTGGTTTATTCAGTAAATATAACGTAAGATGAAGGGTTACAAAACCTACAGATTGCTACCACAAATATTCATTTGGAAAACTTGTATCGAATTACCAAAATTTTAAGTCGGCAGAAAGAAGCGAGACATCAAAATCATTCGTTAATTCTAAACTCTACTGTTTAACCTACGCAATAATGGTAGGTAGAAATAAAAAGCGTAGACCGTTAACTTCAAGGGTTTAGGAACTAGAAGTGCAGCAAAATTAATTTTTAAACTCGATTAATACATTTAGTCTCCGATTACAATAACTGTAAGAAATGCACTGTACGTGTACCACACCTAGTTGGATAATCATAAACTGACAGTTCATAAACAAAACAAGAACATAATGGTATTTTTTTAAAGCTTATTATAGTTAAATACAAATATCATCTAAATACCTCTAAGTAAAGTACACATATTAACGAAACAAAACAGTATGAAAATGTATTCGTTGGACTGTACGAATGAATCTGCAAAAGTCGTTGTTCGCCCTGTACATAAAGGACGTCATGACGTTTGCTGTTATAGATAAAACTCGTCTTGGTTGTTAACCCTACCTTCTTTATGAATGTGGATAAAGTGATTATAATTGGTATGGTTCGTATCGTTCAACAAATCAGTACCAAAATATTATGCATAAATATGGTCAAATGTAAATTAAAATTTGTCCTAATTAAGTACGTTAAGTGCCATGTAACAAATTTTTTAGCGTATGCTGAAATAAAATTTGAATAATAATCTGCAGTATGATAGGTAAACTGTATTTAATTCTGAATAATGTCTTCTAGCTAAGTCAAAGAGCATAAGAACCTCTGAATTTGTAACCTGATAATTGCAATATAGATAGAAACAATAACGTTACATGTACAAAACATAACGTTTATTATTATCGAAAACACTGTATTACCTTTAATAATTTTTGAATACTACACAATTATTGTTTGGCGGTATAACTAACTTTTATACTTCATATGCTGTAACAGGTTTAGCCAATACATATATTTCAATTGAAACCCCAAGGTAAAGGGTGAAATGTTTTTTGAACTCCTAATGCGTACCTACCTAAAACTAAACACATAAATTTTCAATAAATAGTTACAATTAACAACTTTTACTTTAATATTTCAAAAATACTTTTAAACAGAATGGCATCCTATCTTTTTGAACATAACAGCAACGCTTTAAGCTTTCCCGCAAAATTGATTGAGCTTTTCTAAATGTAACAACAGCAGCAACTTTGGCTGCATATTTTCTCAATATCATCAATAATAATTATTAAATGCACAGCATTAATAACTGATCCAGATCTTCTAGTGAGTATTAACGTATTCTCAAATTATCAGAATATTGAAATATATTTTTCATTAATTCGAATAAATAAGAATATGAAACTTACCTAACAAAATGTTTATATTTAAAAACTAGGACTTTTAACTATTTTATGCAGTAAATGTAAAATTTATAAGTCCGGAACCGCGTTAAAACGAAAATCATCAAGCTAAAACGCAATCGCATGAAACCCAATAGGTTTTTCTCGCCTCAATACCTTGATAACTTAGACTAAAATGAATACGCTATAAGATCTATACTCGCTTCACCTTCAATAATAGGTGGTAGGCATGTATACTCCATGCCAGCTGGGGAGGTACCACCACCCTTACCATGGGCTCCTTAATATTGGGTCTCCGATTTTCTGAGCTCGGTAAGGGCTGCCGGTTTCCTTTTCCATCATCCTTAATCTATTCTCATCCTTATTCTTCCTTCTCGCCCTCACTGTCTTCCTATCGGATTAAAAGTCCCAAATTAAAAAATAAGATGGCTGTGGTTTCTAGGGTTATAAATTCCGAACGTAAAATCCTGCCCCATTCGGATGTCCGGGAGGGCAGGGCCCAAGCGACCTCGGTCATCGAAAGTGTCAACTTTCTGATTCACTACTGCAACATCCGCGGTATCAGGTCTAATCTTAATGCTATTCACCAACATTTTGAACAATTACAACCTGATATATTGTTTCTATCTGAAACACAAGTCTCCTCTGAAAGTTCCGAGTCACCCGACTTGCAATTTCCTCAATACCATCTTTACTCTAACTTTCGATATAAAGGAGGCGTATGTGCGTACATCAAGGACAGAATTGCTTGCAAGAGGGTTTCTTCCTTAGAAAATAAAAATTTTGACGTGATTTGGTTTAAACATTCTGGTCCTAATTTTTTGAAATTCTACTGTTGCATTTACAGGTCTCCTAATGACAGCAACTTTCAAGACTTCTTCGATTACCTTAGTATGAAAGTTGACTATCTCCTGTCTCAGTTACCATCTTGCGATATCTCATTTGTAGGCGATTTCAATGTTCATAACTTTAATTGGCTTCAATTTTCATCTACTACAAATCCCGCTGGTCATAGTGCTGTTTCACGTGATCTCACACAAATGATTTCTGAACCCACAAGAATCCCTGATAACCCTAACCATACTCCACATCTTCTAGATCTCTTTCTTACATCAATCCCTCTTGTTTATAAAACTTCCGTTCTTTCGCCTTTAGGTCTTTCCGACCATTGTCTAATAAAAATCATTTCTACTGTACCTAATTCCACTGTTGTTTGCAAAACCGATAGAACCTTGTGGTGTTTTAAGTCAGCTCGATGGAGTGATTTACGGGATTTCTTTGCAACCTTTCCATGGCGTGAATATTGTTTTAAGTCGTCCTCTTCTTCGGACATCGCTCTTTCAGTATCAGAAGTCATCCTCATGGGAATGGAGTTATACATTCCGAAAAAACAGTACCGTGTAGGTCATTCACGTTCCCAACCCTGGTTCAATAAGGCTTGTTCTGATGCAATATTTTTAAAAAATAAATGTTACATTAAATGGAAATCTAATAAATCGGTTGACAGTCATGTAGAATACGTTGGTGCTAGAAATATCTGCAAAAGTGTCATCACTAAAACTAAAAAGTTGTTCGAACAACGAAAATGCAATGAACTTTAGGCAGTAGTAAATTTTGGCCTTTAGCAAAAGCCATTAGTAAAAACTTTCGAACATCGTCATTTCCCGCCCTGACATCTATTGACGGATCGGTAGTTGCTGATTCTGTAGACAAAGCCAACGTTTTTGTGGATTTGTTTGCATCAAACTCGGGTCTCAATGATTCTGGAAAAGATGTGCCCCATGTCAACTCTTCTTCATACGTTATGAAACCAATTTATTTTCGGTAGAAGCTCTTGGAATCGATCATCAGTAGGTTTGATCTCAATAAGGCGACTGGCCCAGACGGTATCCCAGCTATTGTCTTAACGAAATGTTCCCCCGAACTAGTACCAGTCCTATCTAAGCTCTATACGATCTCTATATCTTCTGGGGAATTCCCTTCATCATGGAAGTTAGCAAATGTTCAACCTATTCCCAAAAAAGGTGATAAGACTGATCCCTCAAATTACAGACCAATTGCCATCACTTCCATTTTGTCTAAAATTATGGAAAAAGCCATAAATCAGCAACTGCTCACGTTCCTTGAAACTAACAAACTCCTTAGTGACCACAAATATGGGTTTAGGCAAAGTCGTTCAACAGGTGATCTTCTTTTATATGTGACCCAAGTTTGGAACAATACAGTAGAGCAGTCCGGTGAAACAGTTGTAGTCGCTTTAGATATCTCAAAGGCATTTGACCAAGTTTGGCATAAATGTTTACTTGCCAAACTCACCTCGTTTGGGTTAAATGATACGCTCATCAACTGGGTTTCTAGTTTCCTAGATAAAAGACGAATACGTGTCGTAGTTGATGGCTTTTTTTCAGAAGAAGTTAGCATTAACGCGGGCGTACCACAGGGATCCGTTATAGCGCCTACACTTTTTCTGCTGTACATAAACGACCTTATTTCTTCAACAACTAACCCCATCCATTGCTTTACTGACGATAGCACTCTTCACTGTAGTTCTTCTCAGTCTACTCATACTGATAATCCACCTTCTATGTCAAATCAAGAAACTGAAGCTGAAATGGCAAATTCAATCAACAAAGACATTCAACGTATTCTCGAATGGGGAAGCAATAACCTAGTTAAATTTAATGCTAACAAAACTCAGTGTTGCCTTGTGTCCGCCAAAAAAGGTCGACCATTTCCTGTTGTAAGTATGAATGGCTTAGTTCTTAAGTTTTCAGACTCTATTACTCTGTTAGGTATGACTGTATCTTCAAATCTCTCATGGGTTGACCATCTTCTGTCAGATACAAAACAGCTGCTCGTAAAATAGGCTTTTTGTACAAATCTAAGCAGTACTTTACCTCTCGACAACTCCTTCTGCTGTATAAGGCCCAAATTTGGCCTCATCTGGAATACAATTCTCACCTCTAGGTTAGTGCTCCCCAATACGCTCTCGATATCGTTGATCGTATTCAAAAGAGAGCGATTAGGCTTATAAATGACCCGTCCTTAACTTCTCACATACAGTCCCTTGAGCATAGAAGGATGGTTACAGTTCTTTCTTTGTATTATCGTTATTACAACGGCTATTGTGCTGCTGAATTATATTCTTTGATACCGTCTCGGGCTATCTTTGCGAGAAACACTCGGTTTGCTGATTCACATCATCAGTATGCAGTAGAAATCTCCACCTGTCGTACCCAACGGGCGCAATCCACATTTTTCTACACGGCTTCTAAACTCTGGAATGATCTCCCTGTACATTGTACGAAACAGATTATTAATACTGCGATATTCAAAACCAGAATTCTTTCACCAGGAAAATATTGATGATGATTTAGATCTATCCTTATTGTTTTCTTTATGCTCAGATGAATAGAAATCGGGTTGTAGATTAAATTTGCATTTATTGGAGTTATAATTGAATTAAATGTAGTTGCAGGGTACTTGAAACAGTTATGTCAACTGAATGAGCAAATTAAGATTTGTCCCAATTAAGTACGTTATGTGCCATGTAACAAATTTTAAACGTATGCTGAAATAAAATTTGAATAATAATCTGCAGAATGATAGGTAAACTGTATTTAATTCTAAATAATGTCTTCTAGCTAAGTCAAAAAGCAGAAGAATCTCTGAATTTGTAACCCGATAATTGCAATATAGATAAAAACAAATAACGTTACATGTACAAAACATAATGTTTATTATTATCGAAAACACTGTATGACCTTTAATAATTTTTGAATACTACATAATTATTGTTTGGCGGTATAACTAACTTTTATACTTCATATGCTGTAACAGATTTAGCCAATACCTATTATTCAATTGAAACCCCAAGGTAAAGGTGAAATGTTTTTTGAATTCCTAATGAGCACCTACCTAAAACTAAACACATACATTTTCAATAAATAGTTACAACTAAGAACTTTTACTTTAATATTTAAAAAACACTTTTAAACAAAATGGCATCTTATCTTTTGGGACATAACAGCAACGCACTAAGCTTTCCCACAAAATTGATTGAGATTTTCTAAATGTAACAACAGCAGCAATTTTGGCTGCATATTTTCTCAATATCATCAATAATTATTAAATCCACAGCATTGATAACTGCTCCAGATCTTCTAGTGAGTATTAACGTATTCTCAAATTATCAGAATATTGAAATATATTTTTCATTAATTCGACTAAATAAGAATATGAAACTTACGTAACAAAATGTTTATATTTAAAACGGTTCGGAACCGCGTAAAAAAGGAAAAAAAAGTTTCTTATACAGGAAATAGGAAAGATACATCTCCAGGAGAAATCGTCAAGCTAAAACGCAATCGCATGAAACCCAATAGGTTTATCTTGTCGCACTACCTTGAAAACTTAGACTAAAATCAATACGCTATAAGATCTATACTCGCTTCACCTTCAATCCTTATCTAAGCTATATTCTACGTATTTGTCGTTATTTTTTCTAAACCGACAAAAACACAATTTCATGAAGTCATTTTTACAAAGAAGTGACTTATAATGCTACTGTGTCCAAATCAAAACTGACAATACGATTATCTGATATCTACTAGAATGAAAATTACTTTCTTTAATTCTTTTTTCAACATCAAGTCACAAACAATAACAATCATTAAACTGAATAATAAATAATTTACTGCAACTTCTAGTAAACCAAACAATGCGAAATTTGCCATAAATTTATGATCAAAATCAGTCTTTCCCAAATTATACAATGAAAATTAAAAATCATAACTTTTTAATACAATTTCTACAAACATTGTCAGTATTCAATTGCCAAGAAGCACTACATAAGAATTTTGTACTTCTTACAACACGTAGGCAAATTGTAAACTCTAGGTTAACTATTTTAAATGTAATATAATAATTTCAAAATAAAATTTATATTTAGAAGATATATGTAGTTATCTTAAATTACAGAAAACGATCCCATGCTGTAAAATTAATTTACACCATATTTAAAGAGATATTAAATCTGTAACAGTAAATGATGTAAAGGGTAGCTTGGAAACTTTCTCAATGGTAATTAGATATTGTGAAACCAAAACTTTTCAGAGTACATTAAATGAAGTCTCACACTTTAACAGCCTAAAATAAATATGTTGTTTATGCATTAATTACATTTAAGATAAAGCAATTTCATTGTACCAAACAAGAAAAGAGATTTCATCTCTTTCATTTGTATTTTAAATTTACCGTTTGAAAGAATTGTACGATTCAAAAACAAAAAGTAATTTGGAAGACGATTTATTATTTATTTACTGTATGTAAACGACATCTTATTGCCCTTACGTTGTTGTTAAATCAAGAGGCAGTAGGGTGAATCAAAGTCTCATTTTAATAACACTCATTTTTGTAACACTCCAGCAGATTCAACTCCCTGTTTGACCTGATTTATTACTCTGCGGACAAAAGTCGAGCGATTGCGATTGGCAGTGTTTTATTACGTGATTAAGCCAATTAAGCAGCTAGAATTTGGTATTAGTAAGCGGCTACGTTTGTTTTTTATTAAATGAAAGAGCATCATTCTCAATTTTAGGTTAAACCGGTTCAGCAACTCATTGTGATCCTACGTCCTTTTATTAAAAAAATTGTCTTCGGAGAATGTGGACGTCTTTGTGTCTTCCATAAACTCACCCGAAAAAGTATGTTGTATTGGCAGTTGCGTATACAGACCATATTATTGGGAACAAAAATTAAGCTTTATGTGCTAAGGTTTGCAATTTAACTGTGGAACGTGGTAAGGCAATCAAAGCAAAAAGCACATAAAGCATTTTGCTCCGAATTATATATTTTTTTTTAACAAAACAAAATTGGAAATTAGAAAACAACAATTTAGTAAGAAATTGAAGGAGTAACATCCAGCTAAATCGTAATACCCAATAAAATATTTCCGTGGTTACGTTGTAAACAAGAACAAAATTAAAATAAGAATATCTGGTAGGAACATCACACGACTTTCCAACCTACAAAATGGGAATTAAAAGAATTGAAATAATTTCAATAACATTTTTTTAGGAGAATTTGCAACCTCTTTTATAAGAAGTTCTTTACTAGAATAGGGAACGTTGTAAACGTAAAAACAATATTATATGTCAAACAGACGTTTGAAACTTCATGACAGATAGAGGTTAATAGACATCTACATGCTAACTTCAATTAAAAGAAATGAAATAACTTTAATTTCAATTTTTTTAGGATAACTATGAAACCTTTTTTTATACAATTAAAAATTATTATTAATTTCATTAAATACATTAATAAAAAATTTACCTCGAGTAATAAAATTAATAATAATTTTTAATTACATATTTACCTTTGAACTTTTTCGTTCATAACAAAAATTGTAATAAACTCCTTTTTATACGTTCATAACAAAAACAGGCAGCGTTGTAAAAACAAAAACAAAAACCTATGTCAGAATGACGTGCAAAACCTAATGTCCAATAGAAATTAATAGTCATAAATACATATTAACGTAAAACAAATCCAAAACCACCCGCTTCTATAAAAATATCCATAATTCCGCTTCAGCATTTTCAATCATATTTATTTAATTTTTACATTTATTTCGCTTTACATTAGAAAACATAATGATAATTTATATAAACAAAATTTTCTTTAAAAAATACGTCAACACTGTTTTTGTAAAATTAATCGTTATTCAGATAGTGAAAGAAATCACACTTAAATTCTACATTAGGAATATTTTGCTGCTAAATTACGCGTCATACAAAAATTCATTGATAAATTAACTACAATTAACTCAACTATAATACATACAATACATCAATCTCAAACACTTACATACTCAAAACACTAATACACTTACCAGCACACAACACACACACACACACACACACACACTCATCACACTCACACACCAACACATCACACACCAGCAACTAACATCACATCTACACTACAACCACACACTACACACCACCACACTACACAACACATCACACATCACACATCACACACTACACATCACACACTACACACCACACACTCACACTCACACACTCACACACTCAACACTCACACACACACTACAACTACACTCAACACACTCACACATCACACACACACACACTCACACACTCACAACTCACACACACACTCACACTCACACACTCACACACCACACACTACACCACATCACACACACATCACACACTCACACATCACACTCCACACAACCACACACCACACATCACACACTCACACTCCACCTCACACACTCACACACATCACACATCACACCACACACTCACACACCACACTCACACACACACACACCTCACACACTCACACACTCACACTCACACTCACACTCACACACTCACACACTCCACACACTCACACTCACATCACACATCACACTCACACTCACACACTCACACACTCACACACTCACACACCTCACACTACCACTCACACACTCACACACTCACACACTCCACACTCCACACACTCACACACTCACACACTCACACTCACACACACACTCACACACTCACACACTCACACACTCACACACACCTCACACACTCACACACTCACACACTCACACACACTCACACACTCACACACTCACACACACCCACTCACACCTCACACCTCACACTCACACACACTCACACCACTCACACTCACACTCACACACCTACACACTCACACACTCACACACCACACTCACACACTCACACACTCACACTACACATCACACACTCACACACTCACACTACCACACACTCACACTACACCTCACACACTCACACACCACACTCACACACTCACACTCCACACCACACTCACACACATCACACACTCACACACTCACACTCCACACACTCACACACTCACACACTCACACACACACCACACACTCACACACTCCACTCACACTCACACTCACACCTACACTCACACCACACTCACACACTCACACACTCACACACTCACACACTCACACTCACACACTCACACACGCACACACTCACACACTCACTCCACACTCACACACTCACACACTCATGCACTCACACATTCACACACTCACACGTCTACACTTACTCTTATAAAATTGATCGTTATTCAGGTAATGAAAAAACACTTAGATTCTACCTTAGGAATATATTTACTGCTAAATTACGCGTCATACCTATCAAGAAATTGCATAGAACGCAATTAACCGATATGTTTAAGGTCTATATGTAGGTATTTTTATACCTTTGAAATATGCAGCTGTTTTGCAAATATGTGATGAAAACCGAAAAGTGACCCTAATAAACCCCCCTCCTCTCAGCTGGGAGTTATCCTGGATACTAACATACACACACACGCACGTACGTACGAACCCACGCACGCGCGCGCACACACACACACTCATACACACACACGCACACACATACGCACGCACCCTTCCACCCAACCGACCCACCTTCCCACATCCGTTCACACACACACGTACACACACAACCGAGAACACAACGCTAGTTCTGATGCGTAAGTATCAGTTTATCTTCAAACTAAGTATAATGTCTTAACCTATGTTTTTTTTCGCATTCGGTTTGAGGTTGCCGTCTCATTAACAGCCTGGAAATAGTCAAATTTATGACCAACGCCGACTACCGTGTGGGGTATAAACGTACCCCGTCTAGTTTTTTGTTGAGATAATAATCTCTAGAAATATAACAATACTTGCATGAATTGGAATTATGACATTGATGTAATTGATGTAATTATTACAATGTAATAAATAAAACCACAACACTTCATCATATCTGACAAAAAGTTATAACAAATACAAACACGACAGGTGTGCATTTGTTATCATACCCGGCGCACCATCTTTTATAGAACATCTCAATATGCTTTTACGTACTACTCAACGCTTTATTATAAATTACAGTGGCGGAACATTTACACCAAACTTACATGATGCTCAAATAAAGTTTGGCCCTACCAGCTCATTTTCATTTCACATCAGAAATACGTCAAACGCACACTATACCTAGTGCGTCAATATAATCTCACAGATCTTGAAATTGTCATTTATACTTGACCTTGACTTTGAATCGCGTCGTGTAAGAGGACTGATTTGCTAATAATCTGTGTATCACATCCTACCTTTGTCTACAAGAGGATAGATTATGAGAATCCTAAAACGTTTCACTTATTTGTATCTAATTGCTCGTATATTACCGTTTGCATATTGTATTTTTATCATTAGTGTAACAGCAAGAGCGTAGATATTTTTCTGCGGGGGAGGGAGGGCGGTAGTAAAACAAAAAATTGAATAATTTATTTTAAATTAATATCACACAAGGTTTTAAATAAAATTTTTATAACAGGCAACAAAAACGTTACTATATTTATATTATGTTATCATTTATATCATTATATAAGATAAAGTTTCATAAAGTAAAGAATAGCTAAATATCTAAACAAGAACAGAACAGAACATATAGAAACTTAATATGCAAAATTACTTCTATTTTTAATCTAAATAAATTAAAATAATTTTTCTTAAAGGCACTTGAGCAACTACCTAAGTAATTAAGTCTAGATGTCTTCGACGTAGATTAGTGAACCTATTTAACAGAGTCTGGAGATATATACATATCTCTATATATGTGCATCATTGGTAACCTTTCAAGTATCTCTTGGCTCATTGTTGATGGTAGCCAACTTTTAAGCCCTTTAAGTGAAGAGAACCTCTTTCTGCCGTCGCTACACTTACTGGCAATACACATAAAATCTTAAGAGCTAAATATATTCGGGGGTATGTCTGCACAAGCGCAAGGTATCGATTGCAGTATCGGGTATGTAGCCATTAAATTCACTCCACTTATTTTTCCATAGTTTGTAACGAACCGCAAGTCATTACTACAAAAATTTTTTAATTAATTAATTATTTAACAATCAGCCCTCGTAAAATAAATGATGTAAGATTTCTTAGTATTCAAACATCTGCAAGACTTGATCTAATATTTCTTAGTATTCCGTATTACTCAGTACCTAACTTAATATTTCTTATTATTTCGTTTGATTTCACAACAAAAATTAATTTGTTTCCCCTCCAACGTAGATTTCATAAAACATAGAATGTTTTATACGTCAGAGTAATCTCCGCCAATTACAAATAGGATTCCCCCAAACAGAAGCCACCACCGCCCACCGAGAGTCCCCTATAAAAACCGCGCCGCGCACCTTTTAGTAGTTAGTTAATTATTATTATTATTAATATTAATATTGTTATTAGTACGAGTAGCCGTAGCCGACCAGACCAGTAGCAGCCGTAGCAGAGTTCCGTCGCGCCAGGTGAACGCATCCCGCCGCCGAGAATTATTTAGTTGGTTTCACCAGCTCCTGTAGTAGCTAGTCCGTTTGACTAACTCCGATTCCAGAAAACCTGCACGTGACGGTTGCGTTAAAGTAAATCGCCGCAGACCTAGTGATAGCCACCGCGAGTTTAGCTCCCTGTATTTGCGAACGCGCACCGCGAATCTTTTGTCAATAGCTATCCTCGATCTTTGTGATTAACGACACGTAAGTCTGTAGAGTAACTCAAAACACACAAACACACATAGACCCCCAGACCGCTACGGGCAAAGCCACGAAGCAGTCGAGAGTACCGAATATAAACACCAGCACACACTAAAACCCCCAGACCGCCACGGGCAAAGCCACGAAGCAGTCGGGAGTATAAACACCAGTACACACTAAAACCCCCAGACCGCCACGGGCAAAGCCACGAAGTAGTCGGGAGATCCCAAACGCAAACACACAAACCCGCAGACCGCCACGGGTCACCCCGAAGCAGTCAGGAGTACAAACACTCACCACTATACCATATACCTGACGACGAGAGCTAAGTAGGACTGTATAGACCTGCAGCTTTTATCATTTACTATCACTTACATTCTAAACACCTGAATTCACCAGCTCGCTGGCGAAGACCGAAGTGCCTGTAATCACAAACGAATTAAACGTAGAGTATCCGTCAAAGAACTGTCGTAGGAGA
Source organism: Vesta saturnalis (assembly GCA_036346205.1). Lineage (NCBI taxonomy): Eukaryota > Metazoa > Arthropoda > Insecta > Coleoptera > Lampyridae > Vesta > Vesta saturnalis. Next base: position 520,848 of record JARFJB010001852.1, on the reverse strand, counting down.
AAACCGTACACCGATAATCACGCACGTAGTAAACGAATTTCAAGAAAACAATCAATTAATTGTTTTCCATCAGCTTATTCCGCAAGTATAAACCGCCTTTAATAAATACGCGTTTTGGTGAGCATACCATTAAGTAACGTTCATTTGTATAAAAAGAAATCATCGCCATAAAATTACATCCCAGTAGATAACGTGCAAATATGTTAATTATACAACCAAACTTGTATAATTCGCCCAGTCTAAATTTAATGCGAGAGTAAACCTCTGAAGAAAATTCATATTCTCAAACGTAATAGATCGTGAAGGGGAATTGCTTCACGAAGCATACGCGCCTGTCCGTCTTCCAGAAAGTACTGAAGGTAAAGGGAAGCAAGCATTAGACCGGTGAACGCTCGTCCTGCCTACAACCGTGAACTCGGGATATCGATTTTCACTAGTGACCTAGATTTGCGCAACCCCCGTTTTAATAACGAGTAGTTTGTTTATACCTTCTTTTCTTTTGTAGACAGGGCCGTATCCAGCATAAATAATTAATGAAACGCAACGTTATTAATCATTTAAATATTACGTTCTTCATTGAGTGTAACTAGGGAGTATTAATATCTATTTACAGAAACGTCGTATCGAGCGAGTGGAAGGAAGGAGGACATCCAAATTCGCCGTCCAAACCGAGTGGACGCCCCCGACGTCGCCGTCTAGATCTTAAAGTCAAATTGTTTCCTCATTTTTTTTCGTTTATGTTAGTTGTTAACCAGGTAGTTATTTAGCTTAGGTGTGAATATATTAGAACTGCATGGAATAGGATAATTTTTTTTTTGAACCGTTTTACTATAATTATTTTATGTGGACAGTGTAGAGCTAAAGATTAAATATTCCGACGAACCCACCCCCCTCTTTAGTTTATAATCTAAAGACCGATTGCAGTTTAGCCGCGGCAAATATAAAAATTGTGAGAAAGGACCTTACAAGTTTTAATTCAGATTTCAGAGTAGCTTGTATTAACTCATTGTTTTCGGTACTAAAATTTTACAGATACTTTACTACATTAATTTTAGTAGTTCTCATGTCGGTGTGTGATTTGTTTTTAACAGTGACTTTATTAATAATTGTGCTTTTGTTGAAGAATCAATATCCTTCCAGTGGGATATCAATTCTAAGGCATGCATGACATTTTCAACGCACAATTTAAATTTTAGCACAGATTCATGGCGCTCCACCCACCTGGTTTCACAGAGGCTTCTTAATTGTTCCAAGTTTATAAATTTAGGAATGTTGATTCTCTTAGAAGAAGCATTAAAATGCTACAGATTCCTTTGTTTTTTATATATATATATATATATATATATATATATATATATATATATATATATATATATATATATATATATATATATATATATATATATACCTATGGCAGATTCAAATGTACATTTTAGCATCGAGTAGTCTCCGCCGGTTTCAACACGACGCCGTATAAATTCACGTAAGCTTCCTTCATTTACTTCAGTGGCCTCTGTAGCTTCAGGCACCATTTAATTATTTCATTATGAATGGATGGGCTTATATATTTACTACCCGCTGTGGTAGATACAAAATGTACATTCGAGAATCGAGTCGGCTCCGCTGGTTTCAATAAGATGTATAAATTCACGCAAGTTTTCTTCATATCTTTCTGTGGCTTCTATAACTTCAGACAACAATTAATTATTTCATTTTGAATAGATGGCTTCTGTATTTACTGCGCACTGTGGTAGATTCACAATTTTCATTTGAGCATCGAGTTGTATCCGCTGATTCAAATACGACGCCGTATAAATTCTCATAACTTTCTTCATTTATTTCAGTGGCTTCTGTAATTTCAGACAAAAATTAATTATATCATTTTGAATGGATGGGTTTATATATTTACTATGCGCTGTGGTAGATTCAAAATGTACATTTGAGGATCGAGTCGCCTCCGCTGGTTTTAATACGATGCCGTATAACCCCACGTAAGTTCCCTTCATTTCAGTGGCTTCTGTAACTTCCAACAACAATTAATGATTTCATTTTGAATGGATGGGCTTATATATTTATCACGTGCTGTGATAGATTCAAAATGTATATTTGAGCATCGAGTAGTCTCAGCTGGTTTCAATAAGACGCCGTATAAATTCACTTAAGTTTTTTTCATTTATTTCAGTGGCTTCTGTAACTTCAGACAATAATTAATTATTTCATTTTGAATGAATGGGCTTATAAATTTACTATGTGCTGTGGTAGATTCAAAATGGACATTTGGGCATCGTGTCGCCTCCGCTGGTTTCAATATGATGTCGTTTAAATTCACGTAAGTTTTCTTCATTTATTTCAGTGGCTTCTGTAACTTCAGACAATAATTAATTATTTCATTTTGAATGAATGGGCTTATAAATTTACTATGTGCTGTGGTAGATTCAAAATGGACATTTGGGCATCGTGTCGCCTCCGCTGGTTTCAATATGATGTCGTTTAAATTCACGTAAGTTTTCTTCATTTATTTCAGTGGCTTCTGTAACTTCAGACAATTAGTTATATCATTATTATAATTAATCATTACATTTTGAATGGATGGCTTCTGTATGTACTACGCGCTGTGGTAGATTCAAAATGTACATTTGAGCATCGAGTCCTCTCCGCTGGTTTCAATACAACGCCATATACATTTACGTAAGTTTCCGTCATACATTTCAGAGGCTTCTATAGCTTCAGACAACAATTAGTTATTACATTTTGAATCGATGGACTTATATACTTACTACGCACTGTGGTAGGTTCAAAATGTACATTTGAGCATTGAGTCCTATCCACTGGTTTCAATACGATGCCGTATAAATCCGTGTATGTTTCCCACTTTTAGTGGCTTCTTTCATTGGATGAAATGTGACGCCGTATAAGTTCACATAAGTTTCCTTCATTTATTTGAGTACCATTTGTAACGAATCGATGGACTTATATATTTACTACGGGCTGTGGTAGATTCAAGATGTGCATTTGAGCATCGAGGCGCCTCCGCTGGTTTCAATGCGATCTCGTATAAATTTACGTAAATTTCCTTCATTTATTTCAGTGGCTTCTGCAACTTCAGACAACAATTAATTATTTCACTATTACAATTAATTATTTGATTTTGAATGGATGGCTTCTGTATGTACTACGCGCTGTTGTAGATTCAAAACAATTAATTATTTTATTGTAAATGTATGGAATTATACACTTACTACGCAGTGTGGTAGATTCAAATGTACATTTGAGCATCGAGTCGTCTCCGCTGGTTGCAATACGACGCCGTATATGTTAATGTAAGTTTCTTTAATATATTTCAGTGCCTTCTGTAACGTTAGAAAACAATTAATTATTTCATTTTGAATAGATGGGCTTATATATTTACTACGAGCTGTGGCAGATTCAAAACTTTCATTTTAGCATCGATTCGTACCCGCCGGTTTCAATACAACGCCGTATAAATTCACATAAGCTTCCTTCATTTACTTCAGTGGCCTCTGTAACTTCAGACGACATTTAATTATTTCATTATGAATGGAAGGGCTTATATATTTACTACCTGCTGTAGTAGATTCAAAATGTACATTTGAGCATCGAGTCGGCTCAGCTGGTTTCAACAAGATGTATAAATTCACGTAAGTTGCCTTCATATCTTTCTGTGGCTTCTATAACTTCAGACGACAATTAATTATATTTCATTATTATAATTAATCATCTCATTTTGAATAGATGGTTTCTGTATTTGCCGCCCGCTGTGGTAGATTCAAAACGTTCATTTGAGCATCGAGTCGTCATCGCTGGTTTCAATACAACGCTGTATAAATTCACCTAAGTTTTCTTCATTTATTTTATTGGTTTCTGTAACATCAGAAAATAATTAGTTATTTCATTGTAAATGGATGGGATTATACATTTAAAACGCGCTGTGGTAGATTCAAAATGTACATTTGAGCATTGAGTTGTCTCCGCTGGTTTCAATACAACGCCGTATAAATTCACTTAAGTTTCCTTCATTTATTTCAGTGGCTTCTGTAACTTCAGAAAACAATCAATTATTTCATTGTAAATGAATGGCCTTATACATTTACTACGCGTTGCGGTAGATTAGAAACGTACATTTAAGCATCAAGTCGTCTCCGCTGGTTCCAATACGACGCCGTATAAATTCATGTAAGTTTCCTTCATTTATTTCAGTGGCTTCTGTAACTTCAGAAAACAATTAGTTATTTTATTGTAAATGTATGTGATTATACATTTACTACGTGCTGTGGTAGATTCAAAATGTACATTTGAGCATAGAGTCGCCTCCGCTGGTTGCAATACGACGCCGTGTATATTCATGTAAGTTTCTTACTTTCAGTAGCTTCTGTAACGTCAGAAAACAATTAATTAATTCATTTTAAATGGATGGGCCTATACATTTACTACGCGACGAGGTAGATTCAAAATGTACATTTGAGCATAGGATCGTCTCCGTTGGTTTCAATACGACGCCGTATAAATTCACATAAGCTTCCTTCATTTATTTTGGTGGCTTCTGCAATTTTAGATAACAATTAATAATTTCATTTTGAATATTTACTACGCGCTGTGGTAGATTGAAAATGTTAATTTGAGCATCTAGTCGTCTCCGTTGGTTTCAATACGACGCCGTATATATTCATGTAAATTTCCTCCATTTATTTCAGTGGTTTCTGTAACTTCAGACAACCATGAATTATTTCAGTTTGAATGGATAGGCTTAATATTTACTACCAGCGGTGGTAAATTCAAAATGTACATTTGAGCTTCGAGTGATTTCCGCTGGTTTCAAAATGATGACGTATAAATTGGCGTAAGTTTCCTCCATTTATTTCAGTGGCTTCTGTAACTTCAGACAACAATTAATTACTTCATTTTAATGGACGGACATCTGTATTTAGTACGCGGTATGGTAGATTCAAAGTGTACATTTAAGCATCGAGTCGTCTCCGCTGATTTCAATACGATGCCGTATAAATTCACGTAAGTTTCCTAGTTTTATTTCACTGGCTTCTGTAACTTCAGACAACAATTAATTAATTCATTTTTAATGGACGGGCATTTGTACTTACTACGCGCTGTGGTAGATTCAAAATGTACATTTGAGCATCTAGTCGTCTCCACTGGATGCAATCCGACGCCGTATAAATTCATGCAAGTTTCTTTCGTCTATTTCAGTGGCTTCTGTAACTTCAGAAAACAATTAATTATTTCACTTTAAATGGATGGGCTTATACATTTACTACGCGCTGTGGTAGATTCTAGATGTGCATTTTAGCATCGAGTCGTCTCCACTGGTTTCAATACGACGCAGTATAAATTCACGTAGGTCTCCTTCATTTACTTCAGTGGCCTCTGCAACCTCAGACAACATTTAATTATTTCATTTTGAATCGATGGGCTTATATATTTACTACCCGCTGTTTTAGATTCAAAATGTACATTTGAGAATCGAGTTGTTCCGCTGGTTTCAATAAGATGTATAAATTCAGGTAAGTTTCCTTCATATCTTGTTGTGGCTTCTGTAGCTTCAGATAACAATTAATTATTTCATTATTATAGTTAATTCTGTATTTACTACGCGCTGTGGTAGATTCAAAATGTTCATTTGAGCATCGAGTAGTCTCTGCTGGTTTCAATACGACGCCGTGTAAATGTGCATTTGACCAACGAATCGTCTCCGCTGGTTTCAATACGACGGCGTACAAGTTCACGTAAGTTTCCTTCATTTATTTCAGTGGCTTCTGTAACTTCAGAGAATAATGATTTATTTCATTGTGAATGGATGGGTTTATACATTTACTACGCGCTGTGGTAGATTCAAAATGTATATTTGAGCATTGAGTCATCTCTGCTGGTTAAGTACGACGCCGTATAAATTCACGTAATTTTCCTCAATTTATTTAGGCGTCTTCCGTAGCTTCAGAAAACAATCAATTATTTTATTGTAAATGGATGGGTTTATATATTTAATACGCGCTGTGGTATATTCAAAATGTACATTTCAGCATCGAGTCGTCTCCGCTGGTTTCAGTACGACGCCGTATGGATTCACTTAAGTTTCCTGTATTTATTCCAGTGGCTTTTGTAACTTCAGACAGCAATTTATTACTTCATTTCTAGTCGACGGGGATCTGTATTTACTACTCGCTGTGGTTGATTCAAAATGTAGATTTGAGCATCTAGTCGTCTCCACTGGATTCAATACGATGCCGTATAAATTCATGCAAGTTTCTTTCGTTTATTTCAGTGGCTTCTGTAACTTGAGAAAAAAATTAATTATTTCACTTTAAATGGATGGGCTTATACATTTACTACGCGCTGTGGTAGATTTTAGATGTACATTTTAGCATCGAGTCGTCTACACTGGTTTCAAAACGACGCAGTATAAATTCACGTAGGTCTCCTTCATTTACTTCAGTGGCCTCTGTAACCTCAGACAACATTTAATTATTTCATTTTGAACGAATATATTTACTACCCGCTGCAGTAGATTCAAAACGTACATTTGAAAATCGAGTCGTCTCACCTGGTTCCAATACGACGCCGTATAAATTCACCTAAGCTTCCTTCATTTATTTCAGTGGTTTCTGAAATTTCAGATAACAATTAATTATTTCATTTTGAATAGGCGGGCATCTGTATTTACTACGCGTTGTGGTAGATTTAAAATTTGCTTTAGAACATCGAGTCGTCTCCGCTGGTTTCAATACGATGCCGTATAAATTCAAGTAAGTTTCCTTCATTTATTTCAGTGGCTTCTGTAACTTCAGAAATCAATTAATTATTTTGTTGTAAATGGATGGGCTTATACATTTACTACGGGCTATGGTATATTCAAAATGTACAAGTGAGCATCGAGTCGTCTTCGCTGGTTTCAATACGATGCCGTATAAATTCACGTAAGTTTCCTACTTTTATTTCACAGGCTTCTGAAACTTCAGACAACAATTAATTATTTCATTTTTAATGGACGGGCATCTGCATTTACTACGCGCTGTGGTAGATTCAAAATGTACATTTGAGCATCGAGTCGTCTCCGCTGGATTCAATACGACGCCGTACAAATTCATACAAGTTTCTTTCGTTTATTTCAGTGGCTTCTGTAACTTCAGAATACAATTAATTATTTCACTTTAAATGGATGGGCTTATACATTTACTACGCGGTCTGGTAGATTCAAAATGTACATTTTAGCATCGAGTCGTCTCCACTGGTTTCAATACGACGCCGTATAAATTCACGTAAGTTCCCTTCATTTACTTCAGTGGCCTCTGTAACCTAACACAACATTTAATTATTTCATTTTGAATGGATGGGCTTATATATTTGCTACCCGCTGTTTTAGATTCAAAATGTACATTTGAGAATCGAGTTGTCTCCGCTGATTTCAATAAGATGTATAAATTCATTCATTCCTTCATATCTTGTTCTGTAGCTTTAGACAAAAATTAATTATTTCATTGTTATAATTAATTATTTCATTTTGAATGGATGGCATCTGCATTTGCTGCGCGCTGTGGTAGATTGAAAATGTTCATTTGAGCATCTAGTCGTCTCTGCTGGTTTCAATACGACGCCGTATAAATTCACCTAAGCTTCCTTCATTTATTTCAGTGGCAATTTTAGGTAACAATTAATTGTTTCATTTTGAATAGACGGGCACCTGTATTTACTATGCGCTGTAGTAGATTCAAAATGTGCATTTGGACAACGAATCGTCTGCGCTGGTTTCAATGCGACGGCGTATAAATTCACGTAAGTTTCCTTCATTTATTTCAGTGGCTTCTGTAACTTCAGAAAATAATTATTTATTTCATTGTAAATGGATGGGCTTATACATTTACTACGCGCTGTGGTAGATTCAAAATATATATTTGAGCATTGAGTTGTCTCCGCTGGTTAAGTACGACGCCGTATAAATTCACGTAATTTTCCTTAATTTAGTTCGGTGTCTTCTGTAGCTTCAGAAAACAATCAATTATTTTATTGTAAATGGATGGGCTTATATATTTAATACGCGCTGTGGTATATTCAAAATGTACATTTGAGCATCGCTGGTTTCAATACGACGCCGTATGGATTCACATAAGTTTCCTTTATTTATTTCAGTGGCTTTTGTAACTTCAGACAGCAATTAATTACTTCATCTTTAGTGGACGGAGATCTGTATCTACTACTCGCTGTGGTAGATTCAAAATGTACATTTGAGCATCGAGTTGTCTCCGCTGGTTACAATACGACGCCGTATGGATTCACATAAGTATCCTTTATTTATTTCAGTGGCTTTTGTAACTTCAGACAGCAATTAATTACTTCATCTTTAGTGGACGGAGATCTGTATCTACTACTCACTGTGGTAGATTCAAAATGTACATTTGAGCATCGAGTCGTCTTCGCTGGTTTCAATACGACGCCGTATAAATTCACGTAAGTTTCCTTTATTTATTTCAGTGGCTTATGTAACTTCAGAATACAACCAATTACTTTATTGTAAATGGTTGGGCTTATTCATTTAATACACGCTGTTGTATGTTCAAAATGTACATTTGACCATCGAGTTGTCTCCGCTGGTTTCAATATGAAGCCGTATAAATTCACGTAAGCTTCCTTCATTTATTTCGGTGGCTTCTGTAACTTCAGACAGTAATTATTACCCCAACGACTACCGTTCAATGGCCTTTGAGATAACCCCTAACTTGTCTGCAAGCGCTAGCGCGCTCTGGAATTTGGTTAGAAACGGTTCCCTGGGCCTAAAAGTCGGCTTTGAAGATGCGCTTGTAGAAAACCGTTAACGGTTTGGTGTACACCGAATTTGATGAATTCGTGATCGAGACCTATAAATATCGGAATGTGACCGTGGATTTTACCTGTTGGAAGGGTCAACTCTAGATCACAAGCTTCAGTGTACAACAACAGCTGAAAGAAGGTGGACGCGTACTTGGACGTACAAGGGTTTAGATGTGTTAATAGCGAATTCATACCGGCAGAAATTGCCGTGGTTAGAGATCATGGAGCTCTAATGTTGATATTTATAAAGCCACCTCCAAATTATTTTGTGACAGTCATATAAGGTATTTAGAGAAGAAATATCATGGGCAGAAATGGCGATCGGGACATGTACCCCACAACGATATCAAGGAGGAGCTGATAAGAACGCTGCTGCCGTTTAACAACATTTATGTTAAAAGCAGTGAAAAACGGCGGTTTTTGAGATTTCTTAACAAACCAATACTAAACTTGGATGAGATTGGTCGTACGTCGATTAAAAATTTGAAAAAGGAACCAGAGGCGTACAGTTGTTTAAACCATAACATCGTGGATCCTACATGTGCACTGGAAAACGCAAAGATGTATGCGATACAAGTGTTGAAATGTTTTAAATCGATCCCCAGGCACATGAACGTGTTTCGAGGGAGTGAGAGAGAGGGAGGGCGGGAGGGAGATAGAGGGAGGGGGGAGGCATGCACGATCAACTTTTATTACAGAAAACATTCGCTAGTTTAAAAATATACCACCAGAGAGCGCCACAAACAAACTCTAATTAGTCCTAAAATATACTGCTAGAAATCATTCATTAGTTCATACACCACTAGATGGCGCCACAAACTCAAGAATTTTGCGTTAAAGGGACCCACGACAAGGGGTTCAGACCCTACACCATGTTCATACAGCTGTCTTATGAGATAGCGTTAGGGCCTCTTTATTATAATGCTATTTCCAGCCAAGGGGATCATGACAAGTGGGCGCAGACCCTAACACAAGTTCATATACCTGTCTTACAAGTAACCGTTAGGGCCCCCTTAGAATACTGTTTCCAGCCATGGGGGCTACGGCAAGGGGAGGAGCGAAGGCCCGAGTATAAACTACTATATCTGCCTTATAAGGTAGCATTAGGGTCCCCTTATTAAAATACTGTTTTCAGTCAAGTGGGCCACATCAAGAGAGCGCAGATACTAACATAGCTGTCTTGCAAGTTTTCATTAGGGCCCCTTATTAGAAAATTTAAAATTTCCCGCCATAACCAATCAGAATGCAGAGCCTTAGGCCTCCAAACAGAGCTCAGAGGTTGGGTGGGTACTAAGGACCAATCAGAAACCAGAGGGGCGGACGCACGCCCGACCAATCAGGTAAAAGGGGCATATTCTGTTCTTAGGACCACCAATTAGAACACTGTATGCGCACGCATTTGCCTACCCTCCAGGGGATAGGCTTTTCATACAACCAAAAGTGCCCCAATTAGGGGTGAAAATTCCTTCAAGGGGTTGAAAATGGCCCCCGAAAAGTAGTCGTCGTAGTGGGGGTGGGACCTATGACGTCACAAAAACAAAATGGCGGCCAAGGTTCCGTTCATACTACTGTTATCATTACGATAATCAACGTTCTCTAATTTTTACAAAATAAATCACAATAAATAAGTAATTGTATTTCAGAATTCTGCAGCTTTAAATGATGCCACCTCGGGGTATATTTTCTAACCAAAATTTATTATAACGAGAATAATTTTGACTCATGTTTTTCATATTATACCATATGATTGTATATGATGACGTAGCTGTAAACTTTCCTGGCGAGGATAATATTCAAGAACGTACGGTAATAAAATACGCAATAAGGTTGGGAAAGTGTTACAATTAATAGCATTTCCACATTATTTTGTGAAAATATATTCGCAGTAATAACTCTTTCAACCACAACAAAAAGAAAAACTAATTTTCGTTAACAATGGAAAGATAATTATTCTTCTAAAACAAAGTATCTCTTGTTTTATATGTATTCAAATTGAATGTAATTTTGTATCTAATCGATATTTGTGGTTAAGACCGTAAAATTTACAATTCTAGTTAGAATTTAGATTTATAATCCATTATGTGTAGGAAAAGTATTTTTGTAAGTAGAATATAAGAAATGAAAATTTAGAGAAGGTACTTTTACGAAGAAGCAGTAAACATAGATTGATATTTATGACGTTATAAAGTATAAAGATGGTATATCAAAATTTAAGAGGCTATAATTCAAAATCTGGTGTAAGATCTTCTAAGTCTACAGAGAAAAGAAAAAATTTTAAAAACAGAGAAGGGGAAGAAATATTGCATGAAAAACAACAAGAAAAACGATCTTTTGTTTTGAAAACTCTAAGATAAGAATAAATTTCAGTATTTTCAATAAACTATCTTTGTGTTTGTGAAGTTTTTTTTTTGTAAATCGATGAGTTCGTGTAAAAGTTTCTAAAGATGTTAACGTATATACAGTGAGGCGGTAAAAAAAAAATAACCGCGTTTCACAGTCATGCAATGTAAACAAATAAATAGCTGGAATTTCAAGCTATGTTTAGACATGTATTCGTATTCCATCCATCACCTAAACTTGGGAATTTGTAAAAGCCTAAACCTCGCAAATAGCATGCAATAGCTTGACGTTTACGGAGTGAAATGAGATCTTGTTTGAAGGGTTGATACATACGAATGCGAATTTCCCAAATTTACAAGCTTAACTAAATTTCTGATATTCAACATTCTTAAGGGAAAACTAAAATTTGGGATTAACTATAATACCACAGAAATTTACAGAATCATCATTCATTAGGCATTTAACAACATTAGTAAATGCTTAAACAAAATAAAGAGAAATCCTAGGGCTCATTTACTTAGTTAACCATATGCGTTCCTAACTTTCAGTTCTGCAAATTAAAGATGATTGCTTTTTTTTGAAAAGGTTGCTGTTAACATTGTGTTATTTCGTTGTTATATAAAGGAGTTACCACAAGTTTGAAGTAATTATATGAATGTGGAGCGAGGGTTGTTTATGGAGATACTCATTACGCTATTCCTTCACTCTGACCATTCACAGTGCGATGTTTCACATGATTGGTTTACCCTTAGAAAAGCAGTTTCCATCTTTACAATGGGTTTCATGACTCATTATTTTTAATTGTCGCGTTACGGTGTATGCAGTAGTCAGTGGTTTGAATCTGACCTCCATCTAAATTGTATTGTTATGAGGTGGTTTTTTTACATTTATTCAGGGATGAGGATTATTAAAATGAAAACATATTTGTAATAAATACTTAGCTATTTAAATAAGGTACACGTTTAAGTATGGTTGATCTACACCTATTTTTGGTAACTTTATGCACTATGTAGATTGTTTAAGATTGCTTAGAGCCTCAATCCGTTCGTTTCTAATCATATACAGGGTGGGTGTCTCTTGCGTGGACGGAGGATTTCTCCTTAACTATTAAAAATATCAAAACCAATTTTGGTGTGGTAATACACGATCATTGGACCTACATTCTAAAAACATTTAGGTATAAACAGGGTGATTGATAAAAATATGCCAACCAAAACCTGTTTTTCTAATGGAACACTCTGTATATTTTTACATTTTTGTATTCAATGTTACATTTAGAATAAAAGTTTAGAAATTTGTATCTGTATCACTAACCGTTCTGCAGATATCGTTACTTTAGTACCACCGACTATTAATAATAGTCTACTAACAAACAAACTGGGAAATCTTTCGAAAACATTTAAAACTATACAGAATGATTAACTTACGCGAAATGTAATGTTTCTCAATTTTTTCCAACGCAACATACAGTATATTTTTTCACATTTCGATTCCCCGTGAAAAGTAAATACTAATTGATAATAGGTTTCATAGCCATAAGACGGACCCTCCTTGAGATATTGAAGCTTTATTTGAAAATATTGAGATACAGCAGAACAAATATAACAAAATCCAAAGCAAATAAGAAAACACGAATGGCAAATAAATTAATTAATAACTAAACAATAAAATAATTCTCTACACCTAATAATAAGTTGAAAAAGTAAACGTAAACGAATAAAACCATAAATACAAATTAAATGTTATAATGCTGACAACGCCTAACTAAACACTTTCAATTCGCTCGGTAAACGAAAGATTCACTCGCAACAACATTAGAGGCGAAATGGATTGAAACGCAGCTCTAATTCTATTTACCATATCTTCGCTTGTGGTGGGAGGAAGTTGGTAAACTTTTTCTTTAACGTAGCTCCAAAGGAAGAAATCAAGGGGTGAAGGATCCGGTGACCAGGCTGGCCAGTTTTGCACACCACCTCGTCCTATCCACCTCATCTGATATTTTCTATCGAAATATTTCCTAACGTTGATTGCATATTGTGGAGGGCGCCATCCAGTTGAAACAACATCGTGCGAATATTATCTACCTCGATATTTTTCCAAAGCTCCCATAAAAAAGGACCAAACACATTAAAATTGATTATACCACCCCACACATAAACTGATCATCGATGCTGGTGATCAACAACTCTGAAGATGTGTGGATTATTATCTGAATAGTGATGATAGTTATGTGTATTAATATTGCCATTATTGCGAAAAGTTGCCACATCCCTAAATAGAATGTTATTAACAAAATTAGGTTCTTCATTGACTTTAGTAGTTACCCATTGGCAGAAATATCCACGATTTTGAAAATCTATTTCACTTATAGTTTGATGTTGCTCGATACTATTAGGATGCAATTTGTTTTTTTTTAATAAAGCTGAGAACTGTATTTCTATTTAGATCTAGGTGTGCACTTAGCTCTCTGGTACTAATTTGCGGATTTTCTATAAGGGATGCCACAACTTGAAACTCAATGTCTTCATTTGGGCTTGTATTTGCGTGCTTGGGACAACACACACAGCCAGAATTTATAAATCTCTCAGCTTCATTCATAAACGACTCTTTCCGCGGCTGTATTCTCTCTGGGTATCGTTCACACCACAAACGGGTAGCCAGCAAAGCATTCCTTTGAGCTTCGCCGTAAATAACGATCACATCGACCATTTCTTCTTTGGAAAAGTTCATTTTATACAAAAATTAACAAAACGATAGTCCAAAAATACACAAACACACACACACACACACACACACACGCACACACACACACACAAACTAATATTTTCATAATTATACAAACGTCAAAACAATAGATGCAATTGTTCCCCTTGATATAGTAAATTTGTATTTTAGAATATTTTTACGTAGAAGCGTCAATATCTCAAGAAGGGCCCGTCTTATGGCTATGAAACCTATTACCAACTAGTATCTACTTTTCACGGGGAATCAAAATGTAAAAAAATATACAGGGTGTTGCATTTGGAAAAATTGAGAAAAAAATTATATTTCGCGCAAGTTAATCATTTGTATAGTTTTACATGTTTTCGAAAAATTTCCCAGTTTGTTTGTTAGTAGACTATGATTAATAGTCGATGGTATAAACAGATTTACAAAATCGTGGTGACAACGCTCGCATCGTGGTTCCAAAGTTAACTCTATTTTGGTACTACAGTGACGATATCTGCAGAACGGTTAGAGATACAGATACACATTTCTATACCTTTATTCTATATGTAACAGTAAATCAAAAAAATGCAAAAATATACAGGCTGGTCCATTAAAAAACACAGGTTTGGGTTGTCATGTTTTTGTCAATCACCCTCTATATACCTAAATATTTTTAGATCGTGTATTGCGACACCAAAATAGGTTTTGATATCTCTAATAGATAAGGAACAATCCTCCGTCCACCCTATTAGAAACTCTTTAACTTACTCTGAAGCTTTGCATAATTCCTTAAACTACTACTTGTCTACGATATTTCCCCCTTGTTGAGAAAAAAATGTTAAATCTAATTTAGCTTTTCCTTTTTCTTTCGTTTTGTATCTGCTTTTCACATAATTTCTTAATCTACCGCTCCTTCTATTATTTCCTATTCTATAAATAATGTTACAACGTTTTTATGTACCGGAAATTTAAACTTGTCTCTTCTGTCATTCCACGCTGTTTGCAACCTCAACTTTGGTTTCATTGGATAATCGTAAAAATGGTAGCCATTTTTAAATTTTTTTTTACATTTGTGAACCTGAACATGCTCAGTTCGGCATACGCTGAAGCACTCAGAAACACTTAGAAGGATGGATATGGGGATATTGAATGACAAAGGGAGATTTGTGCTGGATATTGATGATGTGAATGAGCGAATCGACTATTCCTAGCAAAGGTGGCCCGACGTAATTCAGCAGCCTTTTTAGTCCGATAATACCAAGAAAGAACTGAAACGATTTCTCTATGCTCAAGGAAATGTATGTCACAAGTTAAGGGAGGGTCATTTATAATCCTAATCGCCCTTTTTTGGAGAGAATCAGTGATATCGAGAATATATTGGAGAGCACCAACCCAGAAGTGAGAATTATGTTCTAGATGAGGTCGAATTTGTGTCTTATACTGGTGAAAGGGTTTCCGGGGGAGGTTAAAATACTGCTTAGATCTGAACAAAATCCTATTTTACGAGCAGCTGCTTTGGTAGCACACAGAAGGTGGTTAACCTACGATAGCTTTAAAGATACAGCCATTCCCAACATAGTGATAGGGTCTGAAAGCTTGAGATCTGAGCCATTCATACGTACAACAGGAAAATATCGATCTTTTTGGCGGCCATAAGGCAACGCTGAGTTTTATTAGCATTCAGTTTAACTAGATTACTACTTCACCATTATAGACTACGTTGAAAGTCTGCATTGATTGAAATTGGCATTTCAGATTTAATATGTTGATTTGAGATAGAAGGTGGATTACAATTATGAGTAGACTGAGATGAACTACAACGAAAAGTGTTGTCGTTAGCAAATCAATGGATTGGGTAAGTTGTTGAAAAAATAAGATCAATTCTGTATAGCAGAAAAACTGTAGGCGCTATAACTGATCCCCGTGACACGCCAGCATTAATATACTAACTTCTTTTGAAAACAAGCCATCGTCTACAACATATATTCCTCGTTTATTAAGAAAACTAGAAACCCAATTGATGAACATATCGTTTAACCCAAATTTGGCCAAATGCCTTTGGGATATCTAAAACAACTACAATTGTTTCACCGGATTGTTCTAATGTATTTTACTAAACTTGGGTCACATATAAAAGAAGGTCACCTGCTGAACGACTCTGTATAAACCCATATTGGTAGCCACTAAGGAGTTAATTTCAAGGAAAGAGACCAGTTGCTGATTTTGCACCAAATGGAAAGGATGGCAGTTGGTCAGTAGTTCACCACGTGTCTAACCTACCACGTCACATAAAATAGGAAGAAGTTAGTTAGCTCGACTATTAACTCATTCAAACGGTCCTAAGACCAGAGAGCACTCGGATAGCGTTGATAAAGAGTAAATAGATGGTTAGGTTAGTTAGAAATCAAGAACACAATTTTAGACAGAAAGATAGGGAGAACAGACCAGATACAGGCACCACAAGATTTAAAGAAAGAAAAGATTCTTGAAAAAGTAAGCGTAATTTATTAATAAATTTCCCAACAATGAAGGACATGTATCTATATATTTAACCGCAAAACGAAAACTAAACAGTTAATATAATTTACGCTTATATTTATTATAATCGGACGAATTTTTTTTTTTATGATTGTGGACCTGAACAGGCTAAATAAGGCCTATCGTGGTAAAGCACTCAGGAACACTTAGGAGGATGGACAGAGGGATAATGAATTGCCAATAGATGCCTATGAACAGCTACCTTAAATTTTCTCATATCATAAGTGAGAGGAAAACAGGAACTAGGGAGATCATTCCAGAGTTTAGAAGCCGTGTAGAAAAATGTGGATTGCGCCCGTTTGGTACGACAAGTGGAGATTTGTACTGCATACTGATGATGTGAATGAGCGAACCGAGTGTTTCTCGCAAAGATAGCCGGAGATGGTATCAAAGAATGTAATTCACCAGCACAACAGCCGTTGTAATAACGATAATACAAAGAAAGAACTGAAACCATCCTTCTATGCTCAAGGGACTGTATGTGAGAAGTTAAGGACGGGTCATTTATAAGCCTAATCGCTCTCTTTTGAATACGATCAACGATATCGAGAGCGTATTTGGGAGCACTAACCCAAAGGTGAGAATTATATTCCAGATGAGGCCGAATTTGGGCCTTATACAGCAGAAGGAGTTGTCGAGATGTAAAGTACTGCTTAGATCTGTACAAAAAGCCTATTTTACGAGCAGCTGTTTTGGTAGCTGACAGAAGATGGTTAACCCATGAGAGATTTGAAGATACAGTCATACCCAACAGAGTAATAGAGTCTGAAAACTTAAGAACTGAGCCATTCATGCTTACAACAGGAAATGATCGATCTTTTTTGGCGGACATAAGGCAACACTGAGTTTTGTTAGCATTACATTTAACTAGATTATTACTTCCCCATTCGAGAATACGTTGAACGTCTTTGTTGATTGAATTTGCCATTTCAGCTTTAATTTCTTGATTTGACATAGAAGGTGGATTATCACTATGAGTAGACTGAGATGAACTACAGTGAAGAGTGCTATCGTCAGCAAAGCAATGGATGGGGTTAGTTGTTGAAGAAATAAGGTCGTTTATGTACAGCAGAAAAAGTGTAGGCGCTATAACGGATCCCTGTGGTACGCCCGCGTTAATGCGAACTTCTTTAAAAAAAAAGCCATCAACTACGATACGTATTCGTCTTTTATCAAGGAAACTAGAAACCCAGTTGATGAGCGTATCATTTAACCCAAACGAGGTGAGTTTGGCAAGTAAACACTTATGCCAAACTTGGTCAAATGCCTTTGAGATATCTAAAGCGACTACAACTGTTTCACCGGGCTGCTCTACTGTGTTGTTCCAAACTTGAAAGAAGATCGCCTGTTGAACGACTTTGCCTAAACCCATATTGGTGGTCACTAAGGAGTTTGTTAGTTTCAAGGAACGTGAGCAGTGGCTGATTGATGGCTTTTTCCATGATTTTAGACAAAATGGAGGTGATGGCAATTGGTCTGTAATTTGAGGGATCGATCTTATCACCTTTTTTGGGAATAGGTTGAACATTTGCCAACTTCCATGATGAAGGGAATTCCCCAGAAGATATAGAGATCGTATAGAGCTTATATAGGACTGGTACTAGTTCGGGGGAACATTTCTTTAAGACAATAGCTGGGATACCGTCTGGGCCAGTCGCCTTATTGAGATCAAGCCTACTGATGATCGATCCCAAGAGCTTGTACCGAAAATGAATTGGTTTCATGACGTATGAAGAAGAGTTGACTAGGGGCACATCCTTTCCAGAATCATTGAGACACGAGTTTGATGCAAACAAATCCACACAAACGTTGGCTTTGTCTACAGAATCAGCAACTACCGATCCGTCAATAGATGTCAGGGTGGGAAATGAAGATCTTCGAAAGTTTTACTAATGGCTTTGCTAAAGACCAAAATTTACGACTGCCTAAAGGAGATGTAGCTAGTTCATTGCATTTTCGTTGTTCGAACAACTTTTTAGTTTTAGTGATGACGCTTTTGCAGATATTTCTAGCACCAACGTATGCAACATGACTGTCAACCGATTTATTAGATTTCCATTTAATGTAACATTTATTTTTTAAAGATATTGCATCAGAACAAGCCTTATTGAACCAGGGTTGGGAACGTGAATGACCTACACGGTACTGTTTTTTCGGAATGTATAACTCCATTCCCATGAGGAGGACTTCAGATACTGAAAGAGCGATGTCCGGAGAAGAGGACGACTTAAAACAATATTCACGCCATGGAAAGGTAATACTTGAGCTTTAGTTAGTACAGTTTAAATTCCATCATGTGATCTCCAGTAACAATGTAACATCAACGCTAACGAGACAAAAGTAATTGAAGCACCGCTACCAGTGATTTACGAGCAGTCCCAGTTAAGACAACATCGTAGCAAAACCAAAAGTGAAATGAAAAGGTACATAACATATAATCTCAACACCAATAAAGAAAAAGACGGAAAGAAGGTAAGGAATATAATAGCAATTTATTCGTATAGCGTTGTTTTACCTCCTTATATCGAAGACGAGCTCCATGTGATGATTTAACAGGCCCGGGTTAAATTATACTTCGTTTACGAAACAATATTGAATTATCGTATATTAAGCCTGAAAGAGAGATTCTATTAATTAGTTTACAAGGTAAAGAAATATTTTCTATGAAAAACAGCAACAAAAGAACATTTTGCAAAATGTATTCACATCACACAAAGTGGCCGTTTTAGAAAAAACCACACCTGAGGAAAAAGGTACTCAACAGAATTTTATTATCAAATTTGGTTATAATCAAAATGTTATCCACACGTATTTCAATAAAGAATTGTTAATAATATGAAACTTATTTAATGGTACCACCATCTAGTGGTGATTTAGCAAAGTAACAGATACGTAAAATATATAAATGTATAAATGTGAAGCTACCCAGAACCCACATACACCGCATAGATGGCATTCGTAGGTTTATTTAGAACTTTTATAAAATAAAAAAAGTAAATACGAAAAAGAAGTAATTTAAACAATTATGACTTGTAGCGCAAATGGTAAAGGCAGTAAATACAGAAAATGTAGATCATTATGGTAGAGAAATAAGTAACAAGTAACCATTAAATAACAATCCTAAATATTCAATTCACAGGTACATATTTAGTTTTGTTTTTCAAACAGTAATTAGAAAAAATTTTAAAGTCTATACGAAAAATCCGATTTCGATTTTTGCACGTTACAAGTTCGAGGGGGTTTTATCTCTTTTTTGAAAAATAAGTTGAACATTTGCTAACTTCCATGACGACAAAAGTTCCCCAGAAGACATAAAGATCGAACAGAGCTTAGATAGAACTGGTACTATAATACCTCCTGAATCAACGGTCTTATTGAGATCAAGTCTACTGATAATCGATTCTAGAGGCTTGTACCGCAAATGAATTGGTTTCATAGCGTATGAGGAAGAGTTGGCCAGGGGCACATCTTTTCTAGAATCACTGAGACACAAGTTTTATGCAAATAATCCACAGAAAGATTGACTTTGTGTACAAAATCGGCAGCTATAGATCCGTTAAAAGATGTTATAGGGGAACTGGAGATATACTAAGTGTTTTACCGATGGATTTAGCTAAAGACCAAAATTCACGACTGCCAAACAAAAATGTAGCTAGTTCATTGTATTTTCGTTGATCAAACAACTTTTTTCTTTAGTGGTAACATTTTTGCAGGCATTTCTAGCACCAACGTGGTATGCATGACTCTCGAACGTTTTATTAGTTGTCCATTTAATATAATATTTGTTTTTCAAAGATATTGCATCAGCACAAGCCTTACTGAACCAGGGTTGCGAATGTGAGTGACCTACAAGGTTTTTGTTTTTTAGGAATGTGTAACTCTAAGCACATGTGGATGACTTCAGATGCTGAAAGAGCAATGCCTTAAAACGATATTTGCGCCATGTAAAGGTTGCAAAGAGGTCCCGTAAATCACTCCATTTAGCTGACTTAAAACACCACAAAGTTCTATCAGTGTTGCTAACAACAGAGGAACTAGGAACAGCAGACGTTATTGCCATCAGATCATAGTAATATAGTCCTCGAGGGGAAAGAGTTAAAGTTTTATAAACAAGTGGTTTTGATGTAAGCAGATGGTGAGTATGTTTAGTGCTATTATGTATTTTTGTAGGTTCACAGATCATTTGTGTGAGATCACTTGAAATAGTAAATGTTTCTGTACTATAACCAGCCGGATTATTAATAGATGAAAATTGAAGCCAATCAGAGCCCTGAACATTGAAATATCCTAGAAATGAGATATCGCAAGTTGGAAAGTAACACAGAAGATAGTCAACTTTCAAACTAAGGTAATTGAAAAGGTCTGGAAGGTTATTGTCACTAGGAGACCAATAAGTGTATCTGTAGGATTTCACAAATTTAGGACCAGACTGTTGAAACCAAGTCACGTCGAGTTTTTTATTCTCCAAAGAAGGATTTTTACAAGCGATGTTGTCCTTGAGATAGACACATACGCCTCCTTTCTATCGAAAGTTAGGGTGCAGATTGGGGGAAATTGCAAGAGGGGTGAATCCGAGCTTCCAGAAGAGACTTGTGTTTTAGATAGCAACAAAATGTCAGGTTTCAATTGTTCAAGGTATAGGTGAACAGCATTCAGATTAGACTTGATACCGCGGATGACTGAGGTCATCTGAACATCTGAACGGGGCAGGATTTTACGTCCTGTATTTATTGGTTTAGAAACCACAGCAATCTTCTTCTTAATTTTCAATTTTGGACTTTTAATGCCATAGTAGGGCATTGAGGGCGAAAAGGTAGAATAGACTAACAATGAATAAAGAGAAGGAAAAAGGTAACCAGCAGTCCTTACGGAGCTCAGAAAATCAGAGACCTAATATTAAGGAGCCCATGGTAAAGGTGGTGGTAACTCCTCGGCTGTGTGCCCCATACCTCCTAACTTTAGAGACGACTAAGTTTTAATTTCGTGCGGTAACGCGTTGTGGAGGTTAGTGATTTGACAAGTGAAAGACCGTTTAAACGCAGCTGTCTCTCACCTTTCAAATTCTAAGATATAATGTGGTAGATTACAATTTCTACCGAAAAAACAATTATTTTGTCTCAGTACGTACTGTACTGAACTCAAAGCACCAGAATGGTACGCACGCTTCTACATGACTTGTTACTTGTATCCTTCAAAAGATCTATTCATTTTTTGACTGTTTCCTAACGCATGTCCGGTTTCGTGATGAATTTAAAAATTTTAAAACTTTTTTCTAGTTTTAAATGAGAGGTGGAGGAGAGGTAAATGTTCACTTGAAAAATGTTATAACTTCTTTTTAATGCAAACGATTGTTATAAATTAAGTCTCGTTTGACAGGATTTTTGGCTGGTTCGAATAAACTATAATTTTGCCAGTTTAGTTTCTTTTCTAGTCGGTAGATGGCGTTTTGTGCCAAAACCGTAAATGTTAGCAATATTTTCGAAAATTTTAAATGTAAGGGTACAATTATATTTAATTCACGAAAAAGAGCAAGAAAAAATACAAAAACTGGTGAAAACCGAAGGTTGATATCATTTTTTGTTACCTGTAAAATATATTTTTACATTTATTTGTATTCGCAACCTTGTAACGAAACAAGATATTGACTTGCGGTTTTCACCATTTTCTAGATTTTTTCAACGCTGTTTTTCTTGAGTTAAAAAGAATTATACCTGTACATTCAAAATTTTCGAGAAAATTGCAAAAATTTACGGCTTTGTCACAAAACGAAATCTACCGACTGAAAGTCAAGTAACCCACCATTTTATTTCAAAAAGTAGAGGAAAATAATGTCATTACAATATTTAATCAGATCATTTCAATTTTTCAATAAGAAAACGTCTGAGACAATTTCATATAGGAACGACCTTGACTGAAAAGCAAATCGAGTATAACTAAAGCAAGTAACTCGTTCAGAAGGCTTGTTACATCGTGAACGAGAAAGCCAAGAAAGATTAATATTATATTATAAAGTACATGATGTGGAGAGCCACTTGTGCATTATTACGAGCATTTGACAACCCGTATTGGAAACATTTACCGTAACAAACTTATATACGTAAATGAATGAGGTGTGGATACTTGTATCAATGTGACAGTGCGATTATCGCGCTATGACGTCTATATAAGGACGATCAGCTTTTTGAAATGCCCTTCAGTGCTCAAATAAAAATGAGTACAGTGACACAAATATTAGATTAGCTTTAGTTATTGCCTGATGTCGTGGTGGAATATGAAACTCATTTATGTCTCTCAGTATTTAAGCAAACATACCTTTATTTTAGAAGAAGATTGATATTCATCAACAAACGTGTTTTTTTATTTTATGCATGACCTAGAGTTGCGTAGCTCAGGAGATGCATGATAGATATTAGAAAGTCACCATTGGTGGCAAAGATGTAATTAATTTTTCACACGTGTACTTTTATTTATTTAATATACTTATTAAGCATGGTCAGGGATTTTCGTTTGTTGCCGAAATACCTAATTAACGAAAGTTGTCAACTTAAATTGGAGTTGAAAATTTTTTAGTTATATCATTAGTTGATTCTAGTTACGAAAGTAAGTGAGAATGGAGAGTTAAAGTTCAAATATTCAATTTACCCATGTTTAGAAATTGGACAACTTGAGAAGGTATTGAGAAGAGTTGTTGCCTAAACTATTTTGAATTGAATTGTTTTACAGTTTATAGGCCTTAAAGCTTAACGTAACTCAACTATTCATTGATCAGTTTACGAGATTTGAAGTATTCAGTAGTTTAACTTAATTAACAGAAATATATGCACAATAAATATTCCAGTATCTTAATATTTTAATTATAGAACAGCGATTATTAAATTACCTAGTATTTTAAAAATACTTCTATGGATTACTCCACGTAAAGTAAATTTAATTAAACTAGTAGCATGCAATTTTACTATTACAGTACAGCTGACATTATCGTAATATTTTAGTTTACATTTGGTTTTATTAAAAAGGTGCGTGTATTTACTCATTTTTATTTATCATTCATACCATCCATAAATAGAGGTGTTTGTAGGAATCTCGTGGATTAATAAAAATAGCTGTGTTACCTGTATCATCCTAAAAATACTTGGTCTAAAGTAATTCTCACTCTAGATTCGTCATCTCAATGAACAGCATTGAACTTTTAAAATGCCTTAGGCTGCACAAAACGGAGTCTGTAACCAAGATCGTCTGCGAGTGTCCAAGAGGCGTCCTTTGACACTGCTAAATACCGTCCTCATAGTGGAGTCTGGGGTCTACTGTGATTACCCTTGACAGGAACATCGATATCAAGACCTTTTCTATAAGACTTTTTAGTACCATCGTCTCAAATAGACATTTCAGATATTTCCATAATTTATTATTTATTAATCTTTTTCTAAACGTACGTTTAATTTATATGAGGATCGGAACTGAAGTTTCACATCCAATCCTCCCTATCTGTTACACTTATGGAAAATTTGAACTGAAACGGAATTTTCTTTCTCGGTAGGTAATAGTAGAAACAATTAAGACTTTCCTTGGATGTTTGTGTAAACAAAACAGTTATGTCATTCGTATAATTTAGGTGATGGGTGCGTGCCGATACTAACGACATCATACGTACACACTATATCAGAAAAGTAAGGTACCACATTATGCCATCGGGTGTGAACTTTTAAGTAAATTACTTTTGTTTTGTTTCCAAGTATTAATGTATTGAGTATTGAAATTGGTTAAAAGTTTTTTAACGGTTAAGATATTTAGAGTATCGCATTTAAAAAATCAGAGAATGAATTTTTATGTCGATTAAATTAAACGTAATTTGAGAAATATAAGATGTGGATATAAAATTGTCTTGTAGTTGCTACTTGAGAATGTTAGAGTTTTTTTATTACAAGTTAAAATTTGGAATTTCAATTCGGTAAAAACATATAGGTATTTGTTTATTGTCACTAATAATATTAATTCAAGGTTTAATTACGTTTCATTCATGGGTGATACTTGCGTTACAATCATAGTAATGTTAGAATAGTTTTGGTGAGAATAAATGTTCTTGTTATTTTAAATTTTGGTGAATTTTGTTAAATGGATTTGAAATTGCACCATGTAAAATTATATTAAGTATAAAATGATTACCTTGTATGGAAAACCTTTGGGAATTTAAATTGTAGCCGTCAATCTGTCGCCCTTTCGATAAATATTTTAGTCTTTAAACAAAGATTTTGGATTTTATATACGTTATTTTAATATTCATTATCGTAGTTTCGTTATCATAAACATATCACATTACACGAGGTACCTTTGGGAACGCAATTTGGACTGATGATGCAATTCTTTTCCGATTTAGTGCCGATAGGCTATCGTGTTTCGCGCGAGTACAGTAACGAAGCTATGAAATAAGCTAACTAAAAGGTAAAGGAGATGATAGGAAAGATGAGTGAAACTGAAGGAGGTTGAAGTGAGTCTAGTCGAAGATGTAGGCGAATCCTCACGTTTTTTAAACAACATATTTTTAGATAGGTTGGTTTACAAAATTTACCGAACTAAAGGTTTATTGAAATGGCGAATATTGTTATTAATGTCATTTATTAGTAATTAGTTATAATTATCTTAAGTACAGGTAAAAATGTAGTATTGTTCTAGGAATAAATGATAAGGATAAGAGTTAATGCGATTTGAAAGAAAACAAAGGCCATACTTAAAATTTTATTCACTTATATTTTATTTTATGTGAGATGTTTTGCGTGCAACATGGAGTGTAAGAAATTCAAACATATAATATATTATAATAAATTCAAATTTATTTTTTCACAATATTTTTTATAATTTTTATTCCTGGTTTATTATTTTATTATTATCCATAAAATCCATATAAACAGGTACTTATAGTAAATAATAAATTATTTCTGATTATTTTTTATAACCGACCTTTTCCTAGTTGGTACCTACCTGCTTTATCTAAAATGATTTGTTACCAAAACGTAATGCATTTAAAGTAAAAGTACGCGCTGCGGGCAGACCTAAATGTAATTGATTCTAGCACTAGCCAGCATGGGAAACGCCGGCAACAATGAGCTGCATAAGGCACCATTCTGCAAACTCAGTGTGTCTTCGACTGTAGCTGGTATTATTTCATTTCTATTATTATAATCTTTTACTTTCTCACAACGATATTTTTAATTACGTTTATTCAAAATCTAATAGATTAAATATTTTGGACTGCATTCACTTATTGAGTGATTTACTGATTTTACTGAAATTGTATATTTACATAACTTTACGATGACGATTTTTTGTTGCTTTATTATTTAATTCAAGCCTTAACGTAATAATTTGGGAGTTAATTAATCATTTTGATCTGGTTGATAAAATTTCAGTTGAAGATAAGTTTTAATAGGTATACTGTAACGTAGATTATAAAGTAGATCGGTTCTTGACCGATCAGCTGTTGAGTTTTGCACACGATAGTAGTGTGAGTGAAAGTAGTCGCAACCTTTGAGTTTTTATAGGAATCATCTGATCAGCTGTCGATTACCTGGATTTGGCAAAAGGTAAGCAGTTTGTTTATTTGTTTGAAAATGTGTATTTTCTAATTTAAAGGTAGCTCAAAATGGATATAAATATGTAGAGGAGAGGACGGTAGGGTCAGAGCGCGGTCTGAATATTATGGCGGTGGAAGATGATTTCCACTTCGTCGTAAAGTATAAAAGTGTATTGGTCTTATTGTGAATGTCGATCAATAGGTTGAACGCTCAGTCAAATAGATGTCGCAATATTTTTCCGTTCAAGCCCTCTCGATCTAGGGTAAAATTGCGTTTTTTTTTTAAATATGTAGTAATGAGTATTTGACGAATGATGGGAAAATTTAGGTTCTAGAGTTGCTTAAAGCTACTCTCTAGTTCTTTGAACTGGATGTCAGATTGAACATCTTTGGGGAATCGAAGGGCAGATTGTGGTTGAAGACTAATCCAATAAGGTTTTCTCTTTTTAGTGGTACTGAGATGTTTACCGCTTCCGTAACAGAGGAAGTTAAATCATTTATGGCACTCTCGAAATCTTGGGCGACAGAAGGTCTGTGATAGGATCACGACTTTCTAGCGATTTAGCGTCAAATTTTTGTTGTCAAGTTGAGCTTTATGGATAAATTTGTTTTACGTGTGTCGCGACCTTTAAGGATGGTGTGTTGCGAGCTTAAGTTTTTTTTTGTTTGTTAATTACTATTTCGTAATTTTACAGTTAAGGTTTGAGGGATTGTTTTTCTTGTTATTCCCCGTTTATTGAATGTTGAGTAACGTTTTATTTGTAAATAGTTGTATATAATGTTTATTTCGTTTGATTTCCTTAAGATTTATTAGAAAGTTTTGTAAAATTAAGTAACTTAAAGAAAGAGTGTAGATGTAAATGTATTTGATATCGCTCTGGCGACATGAAGTCGAGTAATTGTTGTGGTTCAGCTTAATACTGAGTATGTTGGTTTTGAGTCGTAAAGATAGAATGTGGGACTAACTGCTTGAACTTAAGTGAATATACAGAGACACTTTTCACGTTGATTCTGCTGACGTATGGAATTTTGAAAACTATCGAGTCCTTACGGATGAAAACGAAGTTTGCGTGTAGGGGTATCAAATATTTTCCTTCCGTTTCTTAATTGGTGGAACTAAATTAAATAAGATATTTTGTGAGTGGTGAGATTCAAAAATCCAAGATGGATTTTTGGTAATAATTTGGGATTCTGAAACTGACCGCGCTCTCGAGTAGTAGTACTGTGACGTTTGTTGTTACGGCTTAAGGGGTTGTTTAGAACGTTGATATATTGGATCTTTTGGTGTTTAACGAACGAACTTTTGGTGTTGTCAGGGTAGTTATCTACTTTTTGAAGAGAACCTGTGAAGGGATTTTAATTAAAATTGTTCAATCACCAAAGGATTAGACCTAGTGCCGATTTCGATTTTACGTAATCAAGTTACCTGGAGATCACCGTCGTGTTATATTAGTGCTTCTGTGAACTCATTGGTTTATATCGCTTTTGCGGATTTACTAAATTAACGTTCTTGAAGTGCCACTTAATTGCCGTGTATAGCGTGTTGAAGTAAAAGAAACTTTAGCAGTAAATTAAAATTATTTTATTTAAATAAAGTTAATAACCTTTTGGATTGTTAGTGTAAATAAAACTATTTAAAAGATAAAAGTTAACAAGCAAGTTGAGCGCACAAATTATTATTTTAAAAGAAGTTTTTGTTAATGCAGTAACATTTACCGAGATTCAATCAAGGAATCGTTTGTGTACAAAAGAACAATAGTCAACATTTTCATTCTTCATCTTGCGTCAGAGCAGGGAGATTCCGTATCCGTTATAGCAGTAATTGGTCACCTGGTTCATTTTCTATTGTTGTAACACAGAGGAGGTGCTAATTTAGACATTAAGGTAGTATAAAATTGTGTTTTTTTAAAGTATTTTCAAGATTTCTTGTGTGTGTCTCGAATTATTTTTTTTTGTTGACGAGGGTTTGAAAGCGGAGTCGTGTATCTTTTAAATTAAGTTGTTGCTTTGGTTTAGTAATTGTAAATAATCATAACTCTGACGCTCCGCCTTCACACTTTTCATTTTAGTAGTAAAGGGAAATTGACCCTGTAGTAGTAGTGTGGTTATACAATCCACGATATAAATAGGTTAAGCCATTTAGAACGGCGTTACTCAGAATTCTGGCCAGACCTTCTGTCGCCCTTTAAGAATTTGTTATCTTATATACGCATTATCGTGTGTTCACATTTATATTATTTTTTTTATCTTATTATAGCTTTGTTTAGTTTTACAAACAAGTAAAAATTTTTTTTACCTTTCTGCCTTAAATTTCAAACGTAATGCATTTAATAAAGTACGTGCGGGCTAAATGTAATTGATTCTAGCACTAGCCAGCAGGAAACGCCGAACAATGAGCTGCATAAGGCACCATTCTAAACTCAGTGTGTCTTCGACTGTATGATTTTTTTCTATTATTATAATCTTTTACTTTCTCACAACGATATTTTAATTACGTTTATTCAAAATCTAATAGATTAAATATTTTGGACTGCATTCACTTATTGAGTGATTTACTGATTTTACTGAAATTGTATATTTATAACTTTACGATGACGATTTTTGTTGCTTTATTATTTAATTCAAGCCTTAACGTAATAATTTGGGAGTTAATTAATCATTTTGATCTGGTTGATAAAATTTCAGTTGAAGATAAGTTTTAATAGGTATACTGTAACTAATAAGTGATCGGTTCTTGACCGATCAGCTGTTGATTGCACGAGTAGTGAGTGAAAGTAGTCGCAACCTTTGAGTTTTTAGGAATCATCTGATCAGCTGTCGATTACCTGGATTTGGCAAAAGGTAAGCAGTTTTATTTGTTTGAAAATGTTTTTTCTAATTTAAAGGTAGCTCAAAATGGATATAAATATAGAGGAGAGGATGGTGGCGGATCTGAATTTATGTGGAAGATGATTTCCACTGTCGAAGTATAAAAGTTATTAAATTTTTAATGTCGGTCAATACGATGACTCAGTCAAATAGATGTCGCAATATGTTTCCGTTCAAGCCCTCTTGATCTAGGGTAAAATTTTTTTAAATATGTAATGACTATTTGAGTGATGGGAAAATTAGTTTAGAGTTGATTAAAGCTACTGTTCTTTGAACTGGATGTCAGATTGAACATCTCCGGGAATCGAAAGGTAGATTGTGATTGAAGACTAATCCAATAAGGTTTTCTTTTTAGTGGTACTGAGATGTTTACCGCTTCCGTAACAGAGGAAGTTAAATTATTTATGGCACTCTCAAAATCTTGGGCGACAGAGGTCGGATGTGGAATGTGGTTGGAGATGTAACAGAGAACTAATTTAAAAAAGCGAAACATTTTTATTACGGTACGGGTCAGAGGCACTGGAGGCTGGAAAGATTTTGACCAGAAGGGATATATTTTGGCAGTGATTGTAGCGCCAGAAAGTATTCTCAATCGAAACAGCGGCTAATGGATTGTGAACATAGGATGTGATTAATTATTGAAGCATCGAGGTATTGAAGAAATGTGGATTCAGTGCTGCTGGCCGAGGCCGTTGTCGTCATCTTTGGAACTGCTAAATTGTAAAAAGCATTAAGGTCACCGAGAGTTATTCAGTTTGGTAGAATAGCTGCGATCGAGTGGATTGCAATATGAAAAGATAAGATTAAGAAAGTGTACGGTCACAACACCGAGATTTTGTAGGTGCGGTGGTTGAAAAAGGGTTCGTCTTATGTTGTTCGAGAAGTAAGGATGGTTGTTGTTCAAGTTCAGTTAGAGCATGTCTGGTTTTTCTTTGTGATTAAAAATGCGTATATTGCATTCACGAAGTAGGTGTTTAAGTAATGAGTGTTTCAAAGTGTCCATAATGGTAGCTTAAGAATTGAAAACTGGGGTAATGGAAACCATCGAGGCTTGATACGCAAACAAACGTTGGACGTTTAAAGTAGGACTAGGACATAGCGTCAACGGTTCGATCGATTGTACTGCGCTGGTCGAGGAAAATCTGGAAGAATGTTGAAGTTACGTAAAGTGTGTGTCTCAGGTAATGCTTTCGGACAAAGAAGTCCTTTAGAAGAAAATCAAAGGTAGATTTGGGTTGAGAAGAGCCGCTACAGATTCCGGGAGTTGTACGCTTTGAGACGATTCGTGTAGCTTAAGAGATAGCAAATGAATCGAGGACTTCTTGCCCAGTATATCCATACCCGAGTCGCAGAAGAACATGTCCAACAGACAGATGTGTTCTAGTTGAGCGTAATCTTCATCCACAGAAAGCTTAGAGATTTGAGTCATTATGATTTTTGAAAGTGAAGAGCTTTGGGATATTACAGACGCAACATCTCGAGAGGTTGGTGGGACATGTGAGATATCTCCACCTGGTTTTGAGCAGGTTTTATAGAGGTGTGTAAACGTGTTCAGGGAAATTGTGGATGGGTAGAGTTTGTTCTTGTTGTGAGTTCTAGTAGTAACGGCGGAAATCGTTGGTAGCAGTGTTGTGGGAGTTGTTGGTCTATCGTCAGGGTATGAGTATTAGAAAACAACCTTAATGGTACAGGTTGGAGTTAGTTTTAAGGAGAATTAGGAAATCTCAAAATTAATGTAGCGGAGGAGGAGTTTCCGCTAAGTTGAAGTCTCACTCACCGAGGAAGAAAGGTTTGGAGACCCAATCAGAAAGGTAGAAAAATTTAATAAGAATCTTTTTTTACAGAATTGTTGCTGATACTCATGGTACTGGCCCAAGGTGATTTTTCCTCTGTTTTGTAGTCTCGCTTGATGACTCTCTGGATGCTCGTAACTGCCCCTATTATGGCCTGGTTATCATTGGTCGGTCTTTCTTTCGGTATGCGAAGTCTCTGTTTTGGTTTGGCATACCTACCTTTGCAGTCTAACGAGCCCGAATCGCTTTGCAACTACTTAAAATTCTATTTCCTTATGTAGATATATTTTAATATAGAGAACTCTAATATGGTTGATCTTCAGGTGTGGTTCTTTGGTGGAGTTCAAGTAACTGAGGCTGCACTAAGCTGGAATCATGCGGCTTTATATTACATACTATCCTTTTGTGTAACTACGCGGTTTCGCCAACAGCTAACTTTATAACAACAATTATTAAATGGCGTCAAATTGTAACATTAAATAGCTTCAAATGGTCTTAATTAATATAAAAATATTACCAAATAATAATCGCTACTGTCGTCGATCATCTGATGAGTTGTTGGTTATCGTCAGGTAGGGTATTAAGAAAACAACCTTAATGTACCACGGTTGTGATTATTAAGAGAATTAGGAAATCTCAAAATTAAATCCAGGAGAGGATTTTGGTAATAATTTGGGATTCTGAAACTGACCGCGCTCTCGAGTAGATACGTGACGTTTGTTTTAGTTAAGGTTGTTTAGAACGTTGATATATTGGACTTTTGGTGTTTAACGAACGAACTTTGTGTTGTCAGGGTAGTTATCTACTTTTGAAGAAACCTGTGAAGGGATTTTAATTAAAATTGTTCAATCACCAAAGGATTAGACCTAGTGCCGATTTCGATTTTACGTAATCAAGTTACCTGGAGATCACCGTCGTGTTATATTAGTGCTTCTGTGAACTCATTGGTTTATATCGCTTTTGCGGATTTATAAATTAACGTTCTTGAAGTGCCACTTAATTGCCGTGTTAGCGTGTGAAGTAAGAAACTTTGCAGTAAATTAAAATTATTTATTTAAATAAAGTTAATAACCTTTTGGATTGTTAGTGTAAATAAAACTATTTAGCTAAAAGTTAACAATCAAGTTGAGCGCACAAATTATTATTTAAAAGAAGTTTTTGTTAATGCAGTAACATTTACCGAGATTCAATCAAGAATCGTTTGTGTACAAAAGAACAATAGTCAACATTTTCATTCATCTCTGTCAGAGCAGGAGATTCCGTATCCGTTATAGCAGTAATTGGTCACCTGGTTCATTTTCTATTGTTGTAACACAGGAGGTGCTAATTTAGACATTAAGGTAGTATAAAATTGTGTTTTTTAAATATTTTCAAGATTTCTTGTGTGTCTCGAATTATTTTTTTAAGTTAAGAAGGTTTGAAAGCGGAGTCGTGTATCTTTTAAATTAAGTTGTTGCTTTGGTTTAGTAATTGTAAATAATCATAACTCTGACGCTCCGCCTTCACACTTTTCATTTTAGTATAAAGGGAAATTGACCCTAGTAGTGTGAGTTATAAATCCACGATATATATATAGTTAAGCATTTAGAACGGCGTTACTGAATTCTGGCCAGACCTTCTGTCGCCCTTTAAGAATTTGTTATCTTATATACGCATTATCGTGTGTTACATTTATATTATTTTTTATCTTATTATAGCTTTGTTTAGGTTTTATAAATTTGTTTTAATTCTGTGAAAACCCTTTTGTGTTACATAAAAGTTTTTGCAATTGTAAGTTTACCGTAATTTAGAATATAAAGTTTTAACGTAACGAAGTTACAGTTTCTTTATTGAGTAATAGCGTTAATGATATTCAGTGTTTAATGTTACTTCTAGTTGATTATTAATTCATTTAGAGTGCATTCAACAAAGGTGATTTTTTTGTTTTGTTTTGATTATTATATAATGCCTAATTATTTACACTAAGGTGTAATAACGTAACTTTATTGAGTGATTAACACGCTTTTGTTTGTCAAGCGTGTAGTGCTATTTTGAAGCCCTATTTCAGGTGGTTTGCTGAGCTGCTGTCCAGTACACCTGGGATTGATTGCGGGTAGGTAAGCGTATGTTTTTTGTATGTTTAGACACGCTATGTACTCGTAATTTTGGCACGACGTCCCTTATTTTGACTACCAAACATTCTGGCGCCCTTAACCGAACTGATTTTGTCTTCATCCCCTATTTTGACTTACGTACGTTTTACTATTCTGGATGTGCAAAATTTATCAACATCATACCCACACCCATACGCTGACTAGTCGGGGCAAAAAGGCCAATTTTATCTGTAATCCCGTTCTACCACCCGTTTATATCGTTACAGGTCGGGTGTGGGAATGTGGTTGGAGATGTAACAGAGAACTAATTTCAATCAAAAGCGAAGCAATTTTTTATTACGTTACGGGTCAGAGGCACAGGAGAAGCTGGATGTAATGAAGTTTTGACCAGAAGGGATATACTTTTGGTAGTGATTGTAGCGCCTAGAAAGTATTCTCAATCGAAGCAGCGGCTAATGGGATGTGAACATAGGATGTGATTAATTATTGGAGCATCGAGGTATTGAAGAAATGTGGATTCAGTGCTGCTGACCGAGGCCATTGCCGTTATCTTTGGAACTGCTAAATTGTGTATAAAAGGCATTAAGGTCACCGAGAGTTACTCAGTTTGGTAGAATAGCTGCGATCGAGTAGATTGCAATATGAAAAGATAAGATTAAGAAAGTGTACCGTCACAACACATCCAAGATTTTGTAGGCGCGGTGGTTGAAAACAATTGTCCGTCTTATGTGTTGTTCGAGAAGTAATAATAGTTGTTCTTGAAGTTCAGTTAGAGCATGTCTGGTAGTTTTCTCTTTGTGATCGAAAGAGTGCGTATATTGTATTCAGGAAGTAGGTGTTTAAGGAATGAGTGTTTCCAAAGGCGTGTCTATAATAGTAGTCTTAAGAATTGAAAACTCGGGTAATGGAAACCATCGTAAGAGTGCTTGATACGCAAACAATCGCTGGTCGTTTAAAGTAGGACTGGGACGTAGCGTGAACGATTGGATCGATTGTACTGCGCTGGTCGAGGAAAATCTGGAAAAATGTGTGCTTGAGGTTACGTAAAGTGCGTTTGATTGTAAGTGGTTCGTTTTCTGGTATTTATGTGGTATCTTCAGAGTAATGCCTCTCGGACAAAGGCCTTTGCGGGAAGAAAACAAAAGGTAGATTTGGAGGTTGAGAAGAGCCGACTTAGACATTTGGGGGAGTTGGTAGGCTTTGAGACGGTTCGTGTAGCTTTATGCAAGAGAGAGGAAGCAAATGAATCGAGGACTTCTTCGCCCAGGATATCTATACCCGAGTTACGCGGAAAAACCTGTCCAACAGACAGGAGTGATTCTGGTTGAGCGTAATCTTCACCACGGAAAACTTAGAGATTTGAGTCGAATTATGATTTTTGAAAAGTGAAGAACTCTGGGATATTACAGACGCAACATCTCAAGAGAGTGGTTGGTGTAGAGACATGTGAGATATCTCCACCTGGTTTATGTAGTGCAGCAGGTACGTGTATTATAGAGGTGTGTAAACGTATTCATTCGTAAATTGTGGATGTGGTAGGGTTTGTACGTGTACGTCTTGGTGTGAGTTCTAGTAGTAACGCGGCGGAAATCGTGTGGTAGGCCAGTGTTGTGGTAGTTGTTGGTCGATCGTCAGGGTAGTCGAGTATTAAGAAATCAACCTTAATGGTAGCACGGTTGCTGTTAGTTATTAAGGAGAATTAGGAAATCTCAAAATTAATGTAGCGGAGGGAGGAGTTTCCGCTAAGGTGAAGTCTCACTCCCCGAGGAAGAAAGGTTTGGAGACCCAATCAGAAAGGTAGAAAAAATTTAATAAGAATCTTTTCTTTACAGAATTGTTGCTGATACTCATGGTACTGGCCCCAAGGGTGATTTTTCCTCTGTTTTGTAGTCTCGCTTGATGATTCTCTAGATGCTCTTAACTGCCCCCTATTATGGCCTGGTTATCATTGGTCGGTCTTTCTTCCGGTATGCGAAGTCTCTGTTTTGGATTGGCATACCTACCTTTGCAGTCTAACGAGCCCGAATCGCTTTGCAACTACTTAAAATTCTATTTCCTTATGTAGAGATATTTTTAATATAGAGAACTTTAATATGGTTGATCTTCAGGTGTGGTTCTTTGGTGGAGTTCAAGTAACTTGTGAGGCTGCACTAAGCTGGAATCATGCGGCTTTATATTACATACTATCCTTTTGTGCTGTAACTACGCGGCGGTTTCGCCAACAGCTAACTTGATGTACCTAACAAATAATATGAGTATGTTTAAATTCTTTTACAAGTGAATTCTAAACTGTAAATTAGAATAAGATTTCATTCTAGTAATAACTATGTATAGAGTCGCGGCAAACTCTTTTCCAATGTGGGGATAAACGTCAGCGCTTGACATTGTTGCCAAACGTATGAAATTCGACGTCAACATAATACTTAGGTTATATTGTTTACATTTATTTTGAAAATTAGTTTTTGATGGAAATACTCGTTCTCAACTAAGTAACAATACTTTTAACAGTTCTTAGATCATTTTGCGATGATTAAGCAATTGTAACATTTTGAAGTAGTCATGTATAATTTCGAGGAGCTTATCGAAAATCTCAAAATGTGGAAAATGTCAAAATTAGAAGTTATGTGTAAACAGAAGAGCTGACAACATTGTAATTTATTCGGCAGTTCTAACAACCCAACAACGTGCATTTCACTAACATAGATATATCATTTGTAATTATCAGGGTTATTATGGAAGTTGGTATGTTAAGTTTGTCTCTCTCTAACAATTTCACCCCCACAACGGAAAAGATTTTTCCGTGACTATACTTAGATATGCTGCATAATGATAAGAATTTAGGATTACAGTTGAGTGTATAAACTAATAAAATAAAAATGGGTAGAAGTAGAATACATGACGTCATACAAAGATAGACAAAGGAATTTTAAATAGGTTACAAAAGAAAACTACATTTAACAATTCGTTACTAACTGATAAAGGTGTTGAAAATAAAAAAAATCAGCTTTAAAATTTATTACGTTTAGAATTTAGATGTGTATAGAAAAGTGCGTTTGATGTATCAATTTGTCAATATACTTTATTGGAAATTACCCAAGTTATAAAGAAACCAAACTTAATTTTGTTGGCAATTGTGTTTAGAAGTATACCATCCAATTTCCACCTTTCTAGACAACGCAGCCCAGGAATTAGCACTTAATCTGATAAGGAGCTTGCCAAAATACGTTATACCGCAAAATAACCTCAGCAAAGCTAAAAAAAACTCAATATATACAGATACAATTCATAAAATAAATTACATTCTATTGAATTGTAAGAAGCTTACGAATGAAGATTGGGGATCAATGAAAAAGTGTATAACGACGTATCTCGTTTTATAAGTCAAGAAGGTAAGGGCTGTGCGAGTAAACTCAAATATTATAAGTATGAAAATTACAAAGGTTTTTAGGTGGTGGAGAGCCATAAATTTCTTTTTCCCCTATAATCGGATTTAGTATAATTTTCTTTTTCTATTGTAAGTAGAGTTTGCAAGTAATATACCTGAATGTTTCCTCTCTAATTTGATTATAGTAGCAAAAGCATCATGAAGCTGACATAATAAATAAGCAATCTGGCAATGTCGAGATTAACTCCCTTTTGACAACGTATACACCAGTGACAAAGAGACTGCGAGTAATGAAACGCTTGTAATGATGAAATTAATTATTAAAACGTTATTACAAATTTGTATAGGGGAAATTACACGCTCTCTTCCCTCTTTCCTTCACAAAACTTTGAAAAGTAAAATAAAAGGCGTGTTTGCAAAACAAAAACTTTTTTTGATGAGATATCTATTACTTATGAAAAATTAAGTTCTCCAAGGATAATGGGGTAAGCTAAAAATCTAATTGAAATATGAAGTTCCGGGCAAAGAACAATCCAGGATTTTGAAAGTTGTGAAATGTCCTGCAAAAGCTATAATCCTACAGGAAGGGACTTGGGTCTAATTGTCACCGAAACTGAGGCAGTTCTTAGCTTGTGGTTTAGCCCACATTACATTAAGGATATACGCCAGGACGAACGTAAATGACATGGGATTATGTCATAAAACCGCTTAATTATTTTATCCTAGAAATGTAGAAAATGCATATTTTCTTAAAATTTTTTACTTATTTACTTTTTCTTTAACCCTTCTATGTTTGATTTAATTACGTAGTGAAACATCTTGTGTACTTAGTGCGACGTTTGTAAATGGCTGCACAAAGCTAGAAAAAATATTGAATACAAAAGATCTTCAGGGGTATAATGCACAATTGTACATATGCTAAAATATGTTAAATATACTAAAAGGAATACCACATACACAAGAAAAAGAAAAGTTTATTTTTTTTAAATAAGATGTCCTGTGCATTGTTACATTCTTACACTCTATCCATCGTAACCAATTTTTTGTAATACGTCATTACGCCAAATGAATCAAAGGGCCAGGCTTGATACGGATAAAACACATCTAACTGTGTGCGTTTGCGTGTGCGTGTGCGTGTTTTCGTGTGCGTGTGCGTGAGCGTGAGCGTGAGCGTGTGCGTGTGCGTGTGCGTGTGCGTGTGAGTGTGCGTCTGTGTCTGTGTCTGCGTCTGCGTTTTAATCTGTGTCTGTGTCTGTGTCTGCGTGTGTCTGGCTGTGTCTGTGCTGTCTGTGTCTGTGTCTGTGTCTGTCGTCTGTGTCTGGTCTGTGTCTGTCTGGTCTGTGTCTGCGTCTGCGTCTGCGTCTGCGTCTGTGTCTGTGTCTGTGTCTGTCTGGTCTGGTCTGTCGTCTGTGTCTGCGTGTCTGTGTCCTGTGTCTGTGTCTGTGTCGTATCCTGTGCATCTGTGTCTGCGCTGCTGTGCGTCTGCGTCTGCTGTGGTCAATGCGAATAAGTCTGCGTCAAATGCGTCTCAGTCTGGATCTGCTTAAACTGTATCTGCGTATGCGTCTGCGTCTATAGAAATCTGGCGCGGCATATTAACATTAATCTGACATTAACGTTAAAACTTTTATCTTACGGATTATTATTGTTGGTTTTATAACGTTGCCTATTTCCGTTATGAACGTATTGGATGGCAGATGAATAAAATATTTTATAAATTATTAACATATTTCTGCCTTTTTGAAAGGAATATTTTGAGTGTTCATTTATCGATAGTCTTAATGTTAACGTCGTCCTATGTTTTACTTTATATGTTGCAATATAGTACATTAAGATATTTCAAACGGTTGACACGTTTCTGTAGAGTGTTTGTATAAGAATCTTGAACCAAAAAGTCCTACTTATGCCAAATGCAGGAAATTCCGGATGGTTCAAAGTGATAATACAGAGTTGTAAAATTGAAATAAGTGATGTTCAGCCATGTCTGATACTTTATTGCGCAACAGATTTTTTAAAACATTTAAACCTCATCCAAAGTGTACTAGGTAGTATAGCTGTATAGGTAATTTCCATGCGTAAGAGGGAGGCAGATAAATAAGGGGATTACCTAAAAATTGACTATCCAGTTCAGGTTTCTAGATGTTTGTCAAGGTCAGATCAAGTTAAGTTGTAAAATTGAAAAAGTGCATTTGACTAAGGTGGGTACTTTAGCTAAAGGTGATACATGCAACTACGCTATAGGACCTTTGGACATTGTTACTACTCATGCTAATTTTAGTAGTACTGTTGGTTAGATCACTGTTCACATAATTTGAACACATTCTGGTATCGAGTTCTGGAGTAGATAAAAGTTTACTCAAAAATTTATCTCTTGGTATCTTAAATTTGGATCAAAATTGCCAACGGGTTCTAATATCTGATCTATTACTTACCTTATGAATTTATTAAACCTCTTTGGTAAATATAGGTGCATTTCGTTTTGATGCTAAATCGGCTGATGAAGGCTGAATTGAATACGAATTATTATCAAGATTGTTTAGATGTAACAGTTAATGAGTACTTCGTAAATCGTGTACTAGCTAAGACTAGCTTGATGAAATATAAATCCTTCGCTATGACTGCAGATCAGATTCCATTGGCGGAGGATGAAACTGCTTGAAAGGATGCTATTAGAAAATTGTATACTGGTTCATGGACTCTTGATATCGTCTAGGTCACTATTGCTTCATGACAAGGCGATGTGAACTTATGAGTAACTAATTCGGACACTAAAATTTGCGATAAGATATTTTGGTCGAACTACTAAAATTTTAAATCGAACTACGCAACGGTAAATGAATGAAGGTAAGCTATTATACTTTCTGATATCAGTTTCTTCACCAATATGGCTGTCATCTTCGCTTTATGTAAACGGAACCATTAGACACTTGCTTCGTCTGAATATGATCGAATTATGTATCAAGGGTTTAGATTGTAACGTTAATGACGAGTACTTACGTAAATCGGTACGTAGCGCGAGACTACTTGATGAAAATAAATCCTTTCCTATGACTGCAGATCAGATTACATTGGCGGAGGATGAAACTGCTTGAAAGGATGCTATTAGAAAATTGTATACTGGTATGGACTCTTTCACTCATCTTTTATTCGTCTAGGTACACTATTGCTTCATGCACAAAGGCGATGTGAACTTATGATAACTAATTCGGACACTAAAATTACGCGGAAAGATTTTTGGTCGAACTACAAAATTTTAAATCGAACCTCGAACCAAAAATGAAAAAGGGTAAGCGTATTATACTTTTTGAATCAGTTTCTTCACCAATAGTGAGCCCTTCTGCTCATTATACTGCTCATGGCGAACCGGAACCAATGGACGTAGAGCCACCTTTGCTTTCGTCTGATAATGATGCTGATGTGCCTCATGGTACTTCACATTCTAGTTTTACACCTTCCCTAAGTCACTTTTATATTATTAAGTTGGGTTTATCATTCTCTGGCGACAACTTCTTCTTAATTTGACTTTCTGACGCGTGTTGAAGAGTTAAGTGCTTCTCGCGATTTAACTCACCAATTTTTGTTCTCGGTTATCCCTGAATTATTAAAAGGAAAAGCTTTACCATATCGTGCTCGTAAACACGAATAATCTTCGTGGAAATATGTAGCCACCTTACTTAAAACTGAATTTCTACCATTAGATTATGACGAACGGTTACTGGATGAGATCAAGTCTAGAACTATGAGTTCTTCGGAAACTATAAGTGTTTATGTAGCTGTCATGCAGAGTATTTTTCAACGACTTTCCGTTCGAATTTCTGACCATAAATAGTTATATTATGTACACCGTTTTACCAAAATGCATTAGCTTTAACTGAGGTGTCTACGCTTTCACAATTAACAGTCTAACAGTCTCAGATTAACAGATCGAACAAAATAAATAATTTATGGAATCTTTTAAACCTCCACCTTCAAAGAAAACTTCACAACTTTTGGAACCTAGTTTAGGTTACATCGATCCACCTGCCAACTTTATTCTTGATTATATCTTTGCTAGTGTCCGTAACGACGAACGACCTTACCTTAATGTCAAAATGTTTGGTTATACTTTTAAAGGTCTTTTGGACTCTGGGACTTCTCGCACTATTTTAGAAAATTCGGGTTGGCAAATATTACGTTTAGGTCTATCTTTATCCGCGGGTTCGTTTTCTGCATGTGCTCTTACAAATGGTAACACTTGCAACATTCTAGGTTAACTTACTTTACCAATAACTGTAGAGCCTGAAACAATTATGTTAGATGTATTAGTGGTGCCTGAAGTACCTCATAAATTAATTTTGGGTATCGATTTTTGGAAGACGATAAACTGCGTCCCTGGTCGTAATCGACAGTGGACATTTGGTAACGATACTTGCATAGAATCTATTTCTTCTGAACACTTAATGTATTTCTCTGATCTTCCTTTTTCTCAGCAATCTCTAAAACCCTTGCTGGATAACTCTTTTCAAAATTCTTGTGCTTTGAGATGTACTACTCTAGTACACCACGACATTCGAACTACTGCCGAACCAATTAAACAGCGATATTATCTACTTTCTCCTGTTTTACAAGTAGCTAATGCCGAATTAGACAGTATACTCCAATTAGGCGTAGTAGAACCTTCTAATAGTCCGTGGTCTAGTCCAATTATCTTGGTAAAAAAGAAGGACAACTCTTAT
Source organism: Vesta saturnalis (assembly GCA_036346205.1). Lineage (NCBI taxonomy): Eukaryota > Metazoa > Arthropoda > Insecta > Coleoptera > Lampyridae > Vesta > Vesta saturnalis. The sequence continues at coordinate 480,004 of JARFJB010001852.1, read as the reverse complement.
CGCTTTTGTGAGGACTTCCGCAAGGTAAATTCTGTAACAGAAGAGGATGGTTATCCTCTGCCGTACATTTCTTCTATGCTGGATTATTTACCCCATGTGCGTTACCTTTCTAATTTAGATATTCGCTCAGCTTACTGGCAGATTCCTCTGTCCGAAGATTCGAAACTTATTGCTGCTTTCACCGTTCCCGGGCGGGAACTTCTTCAATTTACTAGGACGCCTTTTGGCCTACACAATTCACTGGCTACATTTCAAAGATTAATTGATCGTGTTTTGGCGGGAGACTTAGAACTTTACTGTTATGCTTATCTTGATGATATTGTTTTGGCTACACCTACTTTCAAAAAACACGTAGAAGTGTTAGAAAAAATATTTCAACGTCTATCAAGTCTCACTTCGAGACTGGATAAATGTAATTTCTGCCGTTCTGAACTAAATATTTAGGTTATGTAAATAAAGATGGACTCTTATTAGATCCAGATAAATTATCGGGAGTTCTCTCTGTACCTGTTTCGGAAAATGTTTTGGACATAAGTCGCTTAGTCGGAATGGCGAGATGGTATCGCCGTTTTATACCCAACTTCTATTCTATTGTCAAACTTTAACTTCTCTTACTAAAAATGTTACTCAGTTCGTCTGGTTTTCTGAATGAAAAACGGGATTCATTTCTTTAAAAGAATGTTTAGTTTCAGCGCCTATCCCTTCTTGTCCTGATTTCCCACAACTGTTTGTCATTCAAATGGATGCGCCTGACTTTGGTATCGGTGCGGTATGTCAACAATTTCCTTCTGGCAAAAAAATTATCAGTTATATTAGCCGATCATTAGCTAAGGCTGAATGTGACTCTTCGACCACCGAGAAAGAATGTCTGGCTGTAATATGGGCCATAGAAAAATTTCGTTCCTATGTTGAGGGGTCTCATTTTATTGTTATTACTGACCAACATTCGATGATTTGGCTTAACAAATTACAAAATCCTACTTAACGTCTATGTCGATGGGCGAATCGTCTACAACAACATAATTTCTCTATCATTCATCGGAAAGGAAAAGAGCACATTATTTCTGATACCGTTCCTAGAATAGATTGTATTACTCCTACTTCTTCAACTTCTCTAGTTACTTTACTTATCCATGATAAATGGTATCTAAAAACGATTTCTCGTGTCTCTAAACTTCCTAGAAAATTCCCTTCTTGGTTCGTAAAAGACGGTTTATTTTATAAAAGTCCCCAATTTTCTTCTTTTGACTTTTCTTTAACTGATTGGAAAATAGTCGTTCTTAAGGAACAGCGCAAACCAATTCAATCTAAAAATCATGATTTTCCAACATCTGGTCACTTTACAGTTACTAAAACTGTCGCCAGGATTGCTGTGCGTTATTACTGGCCTGAACTTCGTGCAGACGTCGTTCGCTATATTAGTCAGTGTACTATCTGTCCTACACATAAAACAAAACCGTCCGCTCCACCTGGTTTTCTAGCACCAAGAGCTTAACCTACTAAACCTTGACAAATCTTATGTCTTGATATCGTCGGTCCTCTTCCTAGATACTCGAAAGGATATGCTTTTGTTTTAGTTGTGGCTTTTTTCCTTACGTCATGCTACCGTTTCTGCTGTTTGTCAAGTAGTGGACGGCAATATCTTTCTGATGTTCGGTACTCCACAGTACATTATTAGTGATAATGGTGTACAGTTTCACATTAAAGAATTTCTCTTTAACGCCAAATACCATCCTAGAGCGAATCCTGCACAAAGAATTAACAGAGTTCTAAAAACGCTTATATCTTCCTGCACCACTCAGAATTAACGTAATCGGGGTGTTAATTTAGCTAAGATTGGGTGTGATATTCATTCGGCAAAACATGAAGCTATTGTCCGTTCTTACTATATGTTATTTGGACGAGAACATATCTTGTTTGGTGATCTTTAAGATCCACCACCTTCTTCGGATTCCCCACCAGTGGATCCAGATCGTACTGTACCTCCTGGCAATAAGCTGGTTCTTCAGTTTGACTGTATTTGTTCCGACAGAACTAAAGGACTGGCTAAAGCCTATCAAGCTCGTAATCTACGCTACAATCTGAGACGTAGACCAGTTAAGTTAGGGGACACTGTGTGGAGACGCAATTACGTCCTATATGATGCTGCTCGTCATTTTAACCCGAAACTTGCTCCAAAATTAACTGGTCCTTTCTTGATTAAAAAAATACTTTCTTCTTGGACTTACCAATTGAAAGAACATTCGGGGAAATCCTTAAGGGTTTACCACGTAGAATCTGAAACCACATATACCGGCTGACGACTCCTCTGAAACCGACCCTTGTTTCTGATTGCGACATCCTACCTGCATCCTCTTCCCGATACCTTCCTTCGCTATCGTAAACGCCGCACACGACACAAACTTCGCGTTTAAACTATTCTTTCTTTCTCGTTCTGGTTGTTGACAGCTATCGCTTCTGCTCTCTCTCTCTCTCTCTCTCTCTCTCTGATTTTGGGCGGTTGATTGAGCATAGTTAGGGAGGGCTAAATACGGAAACCACTTCTTCTGTTTGTCATCCGTGCAATTGCAATTGCCAATCCTCCAGAGACACTAGAAGCTCTCCGGCGTGAATTACAGATTGCCTAGAACGCAATACCTTAGGAAGAAATCGACTACCTGTTGGAATCCGTGCCAAGAAGGGTGCGGGAGTGTGAAACTAATAGGGATGGTTCAACATATTATTAATAAAAAATGCCTTTATGTTTCGTTTAATTTCTTGTAAATTTTAATCAATTACTACCTTTGACTAGTTGAACATTTCTGCCAAGTTTGGTCCAAAAATTCCAACGCCATCTTGGTGTTGTATTTTTTATCTCACACAGTATATATATATATATATATATATATATATATATATATATATATATATATATATATATATATATGTATTTATATACCAAATGTATGGAGCCTATACTATACAAGCTAAATTTTATATGCATGCTGTTTACAAAGTCTTCTATTATTTCCACAGGTTGTTTTTTTAACTGACAAGGTCAGTTGCGCAGACAATTTAATTTTTCTTAAATAGGAAGGGATGTCAAATCTTATAACGTTTGAAAGGTATTTTCAGTAGAATTCAACCACAAACCGCTGCCATAGTTATCCCTAACGATAACTTCTATATTGTAAATTAAAGATTGGAAGTAGGCATTAACTGGATAACTGAAGATTTAGTGAGCGCAGAAAACAATGGTTAGTTTATGTTGTTTAACCAACGTCAAAAGCTTAAAACTGTGTCTGAAGTGCTAAACTATGGAGCGATCACCTGACTTATCCCCACTAGATTTTTTCTTGTGGGGTTACCTGAAGAGTTGTATTTACCTGGATAAACCAAATGACTTTAATGAAATATTGCAACGAATTCGAGAAGAAACAGCAAATATTCCTGGAGAGTTCATTTTGAATTTAGTTGAAAGACCTTCTAATCCAATTTATTACTGCGAAGAGGTGAATGGGGAACAATTTGATCATCTCTTATAAATGATACTTGTACTAGATGAACTTCATAAACTTAAAACACGGTTTCAACAATCTGATGTTACATTAAACACCATAAACCAATTCATTGTTCCCTATGATAACAGGACCTTCAGTTATCCAGTTACTACCCACTCCCTGTAACTTGATCCATAAAATGAATATTTCCCCGCTTTCGGAGTCGAAAGTTAACTCTTCGCATTTCACTTTTTTGAAAAAAATTGCCAATTTTTGGAGAGCTGCATCTTGGTAACTATTGTACCTACAGATCTGGTTCTGATCTGAAATTTTAGCAAATGTAATCTACTTTAAAAACGTAAACAACACAGTTTATGAAAAACTCATAGTTTAGGAGATATAGTGAAAAAACCGAAAACAATTAAAAAATTACGCGGTTTTTTGAGTGCTACGAAGTTAGCACAGGTCCTTAGAAACTGCAAACTTGCATATACACTACTGGTATTGGTCATAACAACATTTTAAAAAACCAGAACTAGCCGATAGTTTGCGATTTTTAGTGAACTATTTGACTGGCCAATTAAGATGCATTACGAATCTCCTTGTTATAATGTGTGTGGTCCTGAAAATGACTAATGTTGCAGAAGAATTGTGGGCAACAACTCTAATACTGAAGAACTGATGACGCCCCAAATCTTCGAATTGCATGACAAAGTAGTAGTCCAGTAAAAATAAGTAGCTCTTGAAATATCACAAATAACACATAGCAGAAGCCACTTTAAACATTGATTTGCGTTACAATAATATTAGCTCCATTAAATTGTTTCGAACCGTTGATTTTAAAATCCGTTAACAAGTGAAATATCATTTGATATGATTGCTATATGTATTGAATACATGAGCTGTTGCCGTAAGAGCTAATGCTGCGTGGTATTCAGAAACGCGCGGCGTATAAGAAATACTGGAATTATTCACGTCTTTCCTAGACATGGTAGACGCCGAAATGGCAATGTTATTATTTCGTTATAAGCACTCAAGAACCATCTTTCAAACGAGACTTGTTTCGTAAAAATTGGCTAAGTGAAAAAGAAGTTATGACATTTTTTTCACATTAACATTTACCTCTCCCCCACCCTTATTTCACAAGATAGAGTGTAATGGTATAAACGGGTGGTAGAACGCGATTACAGATAAATTGGCCTTTTTGCCCCGACTAGCCAGCGTATGGGTGTAGGTCAGATGTTGAAAAATTTTGCACAACCAGAATAGTAAATCGTACGTAAGTCAAAATAGGGGATGAAGACAAAATCAGTTCGGTTAAGGGCGCCAGAATGTTAGGTAGTCAAAATAAGGGTCGTCGTACCAAAATTACGAGTAAATAGCGTGTCTAAACATACAAAAAACATACGCTTACCTATCCGCATGCAATTCCAGGTGTGCTGGACAGCAACTCAGCAAACCACCTGAAATAGGGCTTCAAAAATAGCACTACACGCTTGTCAAATAAAAGCGTGATAGACACTCAATAAAGTTACGTTAATACACCTCAGTGTAAATAATTAGGCATTAAATAATAATCAAAACAAAGCAACAAAAAATCTATAGAATGAACTCTAAATGAATTAATACTCAACTAAAAATCAAATAAAACACTAAATATTAATAACGCTATTACTCAATAAAACAAAAAAACTAAATTACCGGTAATTTGCAATTTGCAAAAAGAACTTTTATGTAACACAAAAGAGTTTCCATAGAATTAAAACACATTTATAAAACCTAATAAAGCTATAATAAAATAATAAAAAAATATAAATATAAACATACGATAATGCGTATAAACAAAGAAAAAAACAAAAGCTTAATGGGCGACAGGATGTCTGATCAGAATGCTGCTTAACGCCGTTCTAGTTGGTTTTTAACCTATATATATATATATATATATATATATATATATATATATATATATATATCGTGGATTATATACCCACACTACAACAATAGGGTCAATAGCCCTTTAATACTAAAATAAATAACAAAGGGTGAAGGCGGAGCGTCAGAACTATAATTAATTACACTGAATAAAGGTAAAACAACAACTTAATTTAACCAAAAAACGACACCGCTTTCAAACCTTCGTTAACACAAAAAAAAATAATTCGAAACACACAAAAAAAATCTTGAAAAATTCAATAAAAAAACACAATATTATGTTACCTTAAGGTCTAGAATTACACCTCTCCTGTATTACAATAGATGATAAACGTGGTCGGTTACTGCTACAACGGAAATGAACTCTTCCTGGTCTGGCAAATGATGAATGAAATGTTGACTATTGTTCTTTTATACACAAACAATTCCTTGATTGAATCGCGTTAAAATGTTACTGCATTAATTAAAGACTTCTTTTAAGATACTAATAATTTGAGCGTTCAACTTTCTTGTTAACTTAAATCTTTTAACTGGTTTTATTTCCACTAATAATCCAAAATGTTAATAATTTGTTTTAAATAACTATAATTTTAATATATTGCGAAAGTTTCCTTATCCTTAAACACGCTTTGTATGGTAAATAAGCGGCACTGCAAGAACGTTGATTTTAAATAAATCCGCAAAAGCGAGAAAAAAAAACCAAAGAGGTCACTGAATCACTAATAAAACACGACGATGTCCTCTAGGTAACTTTACGTAAAATCGAAATCGGCACTATGTATAACCCTTTGGTGGTGAACAGTTTTAATAAAATCCCTTTACAGGTCTTCTTCAGAAGTAGCTAAACTACCCTTACTACACAAAAGTACGTTTGTTAAACACAAGGTCCAAAATATCAACGTTCTAAACCACCCCTTAAAGCGTAACAATAAACGTCACCGTAATACTACTCGAGAGCGCAGTCAGTTCAGAATCAAGCAAATTATTACCAAATTCCATCTTTGAATTTTGAATCCCACTACTCATAAAAAATCTTATCTAATTTAATTCCACCAATAAAAAAACGGAAGGGGAAGATTTAGTACCCCAAACACACAAATTCGTTTTCGTCCGTAAGGACTCGGTAATTTCCAAAGTCTCAAACGTCAGCAAAAGTAACGTGCAAAGCATCTCTATATTTTTATTTAAGTACAAACAATAAGGCCCGCATTCAATCTCTATGACTTAAAACCAGCATACTCAATATTACACTGAACAACTATACTTAAGCGTCTTTATGCCGCCAACATGACATCATACACATATAAACCTACACTATTTATTTAAATTACTTAATTTTCTATTATATTTTACGGAAATCAAACGAAATAAACCCTATTTACACTTATATACAACTATATACAAATAAACGTTACTCAAACTTCGATAAACGGGAAATAATAAGGAAAAACAACTTAAATTTCGGATTAATAATTCACAAACAAACAAAGCTAAAGCTTGTCATACACCTTTCCTAAAGGTCGCTACACGCGTAACACAAATTTATCTATAAAACTAAGCTTGACAAAAAAAAATATATATGTATATATATATATATATATATATATATATATATATATATATATATATATATATATATATATACGGAATCTAACTAAGTGAATAAAACTACGATCAAAATTACGCAATACGTATACAGGGTGTTCAAAAAACCCTGACAAGAGAAAAATGATTTTAAGCATATGTACTTATAATGAAACTATTTTGGACATATCTCTGTAATGCCGATTTAACAGAAAAAGCCGATTTTCTAATTTGGTTTTGGTGTACGCCCCCTAGCGGCCATCACAGGAACTTGAAACTAATTTCCAGCAATTTCTCTCGGTCATTTTTCTCGAAACTGTGCGATGCGTAGTTTTTCAAATACAGCCAGTCTTTTTATTAATGGACCACCCGGTACATCTGCTGCACTGAATAGGAAGCACCTATTAAACAAATCGCTCATTAATTAAGCTAAGCCACAAATTATAAGTAAAATGAATGCAAGTTTTACTTAAACAAACTTTGCTAACATCAAACATTGCATTATTCCAATATTATAACGTCAAAATTCCGTTAAAGTAAAAAACGGACAGGATATTAAAAAAAATACATTAATAGTCTATTTCTGAGGTGATTGAAAATTCAATCCAATATACCTATCAAAATTCTCATATTTTTGGTGTCACTACATAGAGCTCGAAGTTAAGATTTTCAAATCATGTTTCTGACGAGATTGACTTTTAAGATCTTTTTTCTTTTTCTTTATATAAAAAAGAACCGTTTCGGAAATTTTTCACTTGAATAATTTTGCAAGCCAAGGGGAAAGGCGTCAAGTCTTTACACAAGGGATAACTGAATAACTGAAACACATTCAGGACTATGGTCGCTTAAGGGGAAAACTAAAGCTGTAGGGATGATGGACGAGGTTTTGAACGAGATGAATGTTATGTGATAAATGAAGCCGGTAAATCATGAAATAGTGTGACGTATTGACAAGTTATTTAAGCTTTGTCCCTGTTTTACACAACAAATAATAAGTTGCGGATTAATTAATTTCTTATAGTTTTAGGCGAAAATGCAAAATCGATAGTAGAATCTGTCCTAAATCGTATTCTAATTCACTCGTTAATGAAATATTCATAATTCTCGTTTCCTAGTCTATGTATATTAAACAAAGCTTTGATTTAGTATAATCTTGATTAATATTCAGAGCTTTAACGCTACATAAATTTTTACATTACGCAAATATTGATCTTGTTTTGATAAAAGCTATCGAAATTTTCAGTGTTGCATTTTGCATTTTTAGCTCTAAAATATCTGGTGTGGAACAATTCGCGGCCTTCTGACCTAACGAGTGAATATTAACCTTTTAGTTCCTGACCCCATTTATAATTGATATTTTACTGTTATTTTGGTATATGTTACTGTTCCTTGAGTAAATGACAACATTTCGTTGGAATTAGAAAATTCTGAGTTTCAGTTTCCTTGTATTGCTATGTTCCCAAAATGGGAACGTTGGGGTGTCATTTACAATTTCTTGCCAAACACCAAACGTTGAAGTACCTATAATAAAATTCACAAATCTAATATTGGAACTTTTACTTTCGATAGAAATTTTACATCTTATTCATTTTATAATTTTTGAAGATTACTTTTTATGGTATGACTCAGAACAGAAACTTTTATGTAAGCGTTTTTCACATTTTTCACATTTGAGGCGAGTGTTATTTCCGCAAACCACACACCTTCCTTGTTTAGTTGATATAAGGAAATGGTTCACATTGTCGTACCTGATATCTTGAACAACTGGAGCAGTTGGTCCTCCCAAGCGATGTCGTGATACCATTTGAACCTTCAGCAAAGACATTGCAACAGAACGACGAAAAGATAAGTGTGTAACTTTCTGTTCTGGGTGAAGATACGTATAAAATCGGAAAGCGCTAACAATCGCCATGTTTAGTCCATTGGCGAACAGATTCCACCACCACCTCTTTGATCTTAGACGAGGCCTATAACTAGAAAGCATACGATCCAATAGGTCTACGCCGCCCATTCGCTGATTATACTTCTTGATAATAAGAGGTTGAGGAAGTTCCTTGTTATTTTCTTTCTTGACTCTACGTTTGCATTTTTGTATTGCAGTCACACGATGGTGATTACTAGCTAGTGTAACGATGGAATTATCATTTCATCGAACACAAGCAACTTTCCCGTCAGATCGAAAGTCATAAGCACCACGCCCTTTTTTCTTCATTTCTTGCAGGAAGCAGCGGACATTTGATTCTATTTTCGCGTACAGTTCCACAAGCACGTATTCCTCGGTCTGCTAAATCACTTAGTAATTGATAATTTGTAAAGAAATTGTCAAAATACACAACATGTAATGAAGGTTCTTGAATGATAGACAGCATCTTGTCAACAACTTGGTAACCCAAAGGCCTTGTATCTACTTCTCCATTATTTTTTCCGCAGTAGATGTCGAAATTGTATGGGTAACCATCTGAGCTACAAAGTGCCCACAACTTGAAGCCAAATCGTATGGGTTTATTTCTTATAAACATATTTGACGAGTGGTGGCCGTGGTAGGGTATCATCTGTTCGTCGACGCTCAATGTCTCATGAAATACATCGAACTGTTGGAAATTTTGGCGCAAACTTTCATACAAAGGTTCGACTTTTGCGACTTTTGTGGCAGACAAATTATTGTTATCAGCCAAGTGAAAGTACCGTTTGATTGTTTGAAATGCGTCCCTGCTCATGGTTTTTGAGAATATCGGTGCTTGTAAATCTTCTGAAGTGGACCAGTAATCTTTTTCGCCAGGGAGGTTATGATAGCCACTCACTAAGAGCAATCCCAAAAACTGACGAATTTCTTGATCTGTTGTTTTGAAGTTGGGGTTATTTTTATCTCTATTTGCATAAAGGTTTGTCTGAATAACAATTGATTCTACCATTTCAGGCGTGAAAAATATTAAATATTTCATATTCTGTCTTCAGCATATGTTCGCTAATAACTTTATCGGGCTTACTTGGTTCAGTATTTAGGAATACATCATCTGTCTTCTTCCACTTTGGAAGGTCCAGAGTACGCGAACGTATGGGAAGTGGTTCTTCTTCAACATCTGAACTTTCTGAATCACTATATTCCGCCACGTGAATTTCAAGTTCACCTGCTACATCTGATGGCATGGCTCTTGTGTCCAGGTCATTTCATCAATATCCTCATCGTCGCTTTCAATATTACGGTTGCCAGCCTCTGAGGGCAATATGACTATGTCCAAGTTTTTGTGGGATGTTGATGCTACATCCTCTGTAGCATCGGAAAGGTATCTATACCTTTGCAATACACCGGATTTCTTCCTGAAAACGAAAAGAATGCAATTATATACTTATAATAATTATATATAATTATATAAGTGGATGCATTTTCAAAGATATAACTTACCGGTAGAAAGTAGAAGTACCCATAACAATTTTCTGTATTATTATAATACGTATCACAATATATTCTGCAAGCAACGTGGTTATTTATAAGCAACGTAAGTGTGACTGATTCAAACTGCGTTCACTTGCATAGAAATTCATACTCAGGTAAGAGGGGGTAATCCACGCCCCAACGTTCCCATTTAGGGAACATAACAAAGAATGCAAATTTTTTACGACCAAACAATTAAATTCAAAGAAAATTCTTACTGCAAATCACAATAGGGGGATCAACCTTCACTAGAAATGAAAAATCTTGTATAAAATATGATTTCATTGCACAATAATTTTACATAATTTAAAACCTTATAAACTATAAACCATGTACGATAATTGAAAATTAAAAAGATATTCCTGTATTTTGAACACTATTAAATAATAATAATCAAAAATTTACGTTTCATTGCATTATTTTAAATATTTTACAATGCTTTATAAAATGTTCCCAAAAAGGGAACGTTGGGAATTAAAAGGTTAAATGAAATAATACATTTATGATTAAACAACCTCCTTGGTAATACGTTCATAATGAAAACACGCAACGTTGTAAACACAACAATAATAATTCCAGTTTGGCATTTAAACGTTCATATCAGATATAGGCTATAGTCATATAGATGCTAACTTGAAAAAAAATTCCAAAGCCACCCTCTTCTACAAAAATGTCAATAATACAATTTTTTGTATTTTGTAGGCTTGCTTGGTTTGGTATTAAAAATACTTTCTGAAGAAAAGTTATGTAAAATTGATTTATCTTTAAAAAATATGATTACAAATTTTCTTATAAAACTAATCGTTATACCCTCCTACAGTGTTCGGGGCAATATGACCCAATCGCGTTCTTCTAATGTGCATAATTCGTTAATTTATTTAAATTTTTCGTTGCCACTCCATGACTTTTACTTCATTGCTCTAATAGCGGTGTACCTAGATTGATATAAGAAAATTATAATTAGTTTTTTTTAATGCATTTGCTACAATCACTGTGTTTGGGTCTGTATGACCCGGTAATTTGTGTGGTTCAAATTAGAACAACGAGAAGCAGATTATCATAGACGAATGTATTTTATTAATTTTTTCTGATTTTCATGAATATAAATAACTTACATGACATTGCCACATTATTGCACAATATTGACCATACTGTATGCGTTATTTACGTACCGGTAAAAAAGTTTATTCCTGTTGACACTTGTCTGTGGCTTCGCGGATAAGTCCAGCCAGTGAGCATCTGTGTGTTAGTTTCGTAGTTAATATCAAACTTGATGCTATACTCTAATAAGAAATACCTAACAGTTGAAATTTATTATTGAAAATGTGTAGTGAGAGAGTGCTTACGGGTAGTGAAGTTGAGAAACCTTTCTGTGTTTCTGATAGTGATTCTAATGTTTCGGAAGAAGAAGACCATTTGTCCGATACCGAGATATATAATAGCGAATCGGATGATAAAGTGAAAGCTACTATTTGAGATGACGCTGATACGGATAATCACGTAACTTCAAAAGATGGCAATATAGTATGGAATGAAAAGACACATCAATCGAGAAGGTTGTCAGCAGCAAATATTATTTCGCTGATTCCTGGGCCAACAAGGTATGCTATGTCGCGAATAATTGATATAAAGTCCGCGTATTTCTTACATTTCACACCCAAAATTGTAAACCTAATTTTGAAAATGTCAAATTTACAAGGCAAAAGACTTTGTGGCGACACGTTTCAAGAACTAGCATTAGTTGAACTAGAAGCATATTTTGGCCTACTGTTTCTAGCTGGAGTATATAAATCTCATGGAGAAGCAACAGTCAGTCTGTGGGATAGAAATGTAGGTAGTCCAATATTCAGAGCAACGATTTCATGTAATTGCTCGAATTGCTTTGACTTTAAAAAAACCCGACTACAACGACGCCAAACTAATAAATTAGCTACCATACGGGACTTGTGGGGTGAATGGGTTGCAATTCTACCTAAGCTCCATAAAAATGTAACAGTAGATGAGCAACTGGTACCTTTTAGAGGCCGTTGTCCTTTTAGATAGTACATCACGCATAAATCTGCTAAATACGGAGTCAAGACTTGGACTCTATGCGATTCTGTAACTGCTTATGCATATAACATGTAAGTTTACCTCGGGAAATAAGAAGGTGTACTTCCAGAGAGAGGTCAAGGTAAAATAGTTGTGCTAGATTTTACTTATAATCCAAAAGGTCACAAACTAACGTGTGACAATTTTTTTACCTCGTACGATCTGGGGCAGATGCTATTGAAAAGAAAAATAACCATGCTTGGCACTGTTCGCAAACATAAGTCTCGGCAAGTTAAATTAGTAAGTCTTTCACATTTTTTGATACGTAGCGTAGTCTTATTTAAACATTAAAATATATATATATATATATATATATATATATATATATATATATATATATATATATATATATATATATATATATATATATATATGTTACCATCGCAGCAAAGGAAGAATATTTTGAGTAAACATAAATGTATTGAAAAGACACATTAACCAGCGGCGTGCGGTCACCGTTTTTTTTTAGAAATTTAGTGGAATATTAAGATTTTTTGATTTGTTTGTAATGAGATTTTGTTTTAAATTTAGATACGTCTATAGGTAAAGTTTGGGAAGAGCTTTTAGTCATCAGTTTATGGTGGAATTGGCGTTGTTGGGTTTATTGAAAGCTGTGGTAATTATTTGTGATTTAGTTTAGTGATTATTGTTTTTTTTTGAACATATAAAAGTTTGGAAGTTGCTATTATATGTGCAGCGTATTTTAGTAAAATTTGTTTACGTTTGTGATTTATTCTAGTATATATTGGATAATTTGCCACGTGTCTAACCATCATATCAAAAGAAATGGGCTCGACTAAGCTCAGGCGTACGGTCGGAAAACCACAGAGCACTCGGATGCGTGGTTGTTTTGGAGGTATAACTTAAAGCGATAGTAATGTGGTTAGGTAGGAACCTAATATGAGTAGGCGCCACATGCTTAAATAAGGGAAAACTCAACAAGTGTTGAAAGGAGAGTAAACCCCGTAAAGCCTGAAATAGGGTTTACCAAAAAAAAAGAAATAAAAATGAAAGAAGAAGTAGAAATGAATTAACAATTCCCCCACTAAAGTAATTTTTATAGTCGATATCCTGACAAAAGAATAAAAAAAAAATTAAATTAACATTATTCCACCAAAGCCCACGATGGCAAGAGGTGAGCCTCAGCTTGTGCCCACGGCAATTATAATTTAAATATCAATTAGAAAGAAAAAATTAAATTATTATATGCCTCCTTCCGGCCGCTGTAAGATCTTACTGTTCGTATTCGGAATTGGCTAAGTTAACACATAATCCCACTGGGATGTTTAGTAAGCTAAAAAAATTAATAAAGAGAAAACAAAATTTAATTATTGAACTTGCTTGCCTTACGCTTCACACAGTATACAGTAAATTAGAAAGCTTGCTCGGTCCACAGTAAATAACTACCGCAACAAACAAAGTAATCAATAAATTTATAGGAAACAAATTGGCCCGAACAACCTTGTCCACAATAAAAGTAATGTACGTAACACATAAAGATTACGAGACAAAATTGCAAATTCATATGAAATTAAATGTTTAACATTTGCAGTAGCTCAAGTAATACAGATAATCGTTACACCCGGTATATTGCAATCAAAATAGGAGTTAAATCGTTGGGTGAATGTAGCCACAGAAGCTAGAATTAATTAAGTCAAAATGGAAGCTAATTTTTTTGGGTGCCATCTATCAAGTCACTTTTAATGATCTAATCGAAGTTTTACTAGTGATTGAGTGTCAAAAATGTTCAAATCTAAATTAGTGAATATATATATATATATATATATATATATATATATATATATATATATATATATATATATATATATGTGTATATATACCGTTTTAGAAAAAAAAAAGGATTTTGTGAAAGTGAACTGCTGGAAGCACCTTGAATATATAAATCTAATTAAGAGGTAACAATTGTCGATTATTTGATTACAAAATTAATATTACACATTTATTTTCGTTCTAGAAACTCACTAAGAACCTCCTATGTGTATTTCAAATTTGTAAACACAATCCTGTAACCAGATGATAAGAAAAAAAATCTGACCGTTATTGTTGAAACGACTACTTATTTGATCTTGCGAATTTCGGGTACTATTTCAATGATCTAGCAGCCTTCACGTATATGGTCATACATGTTAGCAAGGCTCTTATGCCTTCCAGCGATAATCGTGTACTTTGGATGTAACGTAACAGTAAAATGTAAGTAGAAAATTTAAGAAGGAATGCCTTTAGAAATCTAGGTAGTACAGAGATGCTCTTACATAGGTAGTACAGAGATGCTCTTACGTAGACAGTACAGAGATGCTCTTACGTAGGTAGCACAGAGATGCTTTTACATAGGTAGTACAGGGATGCTAAAATAAGGTACGATGTTTAATTAATTATGACCGTTCATACCTCTTACAGGTGACAAACGAACCGGTAGTGAACATCCGAGGTAATTTCGATTGAAGTGTCTATATATGTAAAGAATTAGTATTGAATACTTTTATATTTGAAAACCTGAAAACAATTTTAATTACCATGAGCCTATCGAAACATGTGCCACTTACCGAAGATGTGGACGATTGAATAATTTCAATTATATCCGCCTTTAAAAGCGTTAGTAATACTTTTACTGAACCATGTATTACTTTAAGTGAGAATTTTCCAAAAAAATGATGCCAGAACCAGAAACGAAAAGTTCTCTAGAAACTCAACATCCACCATGGCGTTCTTAAAAGGAAGAAAGGAAAATTGGCCAACACCTTAAAAATCAATTTTACAAACTTGAGAAAATTTGTATTTAATCATTGTTGCCAAAAATTAAAAATGTGTAGAAAATATATATTTATTATATGTATATGTATTATTTGACCATGATAGATCCCAGGTTCCTTCTTAACTGCTTTCTATTCAATGAATCGAAATCTTAGAGATGTCGCTGAAGGTATTAAATTTGACTTATTTTAACTAAACAAGAGATGTGTACGAAAGTTACATACGTTAATTTAAATGCAATTAGAGATGCGTAAAAATTTGCGAAATAGTGAATTGGAAGCATTCAACCTAAGAATAAATTGCTGTTTTTAGTAAGTAAATTTGACCAAATGACGAACGTTATCAAAAAGAAACTAAGTAACAAATTCTATTAGTTGATTTTTGATTTGTTAGTTTAGTATTTAAGAGGATATTGCGTCATTGAAAGTCATTTCTTGGCAGCTAATTTACTGCATGAGTTTTTTTATAGTTGTTAAGTCAGGAAAAAGTTAATTTAACAACTCGATATTTAGTTTAGATGAAGACTGAAAGTGAAGCGAACATAGATCTTGTAGTATGTTAATCTAAGTTTGATTTTTCAAGGTAGTGAGACGATAAAATTATATTCGGTTACATGCAAGTATGTGGTGCTAGAGGTTTTTCAGAAATTTATTTTTTTGTTTTAGTTCGTGTAGATGGAAGCTTTCTCGTTTTCACCGCGCCTTTGAATGACTTTTTAGTAAAGAGATTGTCTAGTGTTCTTGAAGTATAGGATGACGGGCTCTGTAGGAGTTGCGAAAGGGGCATTGAGCATCGAGCTTTCCGTTAAGCAAGTCGTGCGCGGAAGGGTACCCGTTAGTTGGAGAGGTGTTGGACGATTTAAATCTCCTTTATGTCGCGTAAATCTGACTAACGTGTTGTGAAGCTTAGTTCAAGGGGTGCATTTCCCGCTTTGCTTGGGCGGTTTTTTCACCTTATCATTTTTTGAAGTTTTGCTTTTTCGATGCAATAGAATCACTCAAGGAAAAGAACCGTGAACAGATTTGTTAAACGTTTAAATAAACAAAAGGTTGATTTATTTTAAACTGGTTTGCAATAAATCTAATGTTCTATTAAAGCCTATTGTTAGTGACGTTGGTTCTCACAATCTTGCAGAACATCTCGTATTTTTACTACAACCCCATATAAGTAACATACCACGTTATCTTAAAAATTCTTCAGATTTCATTGAAAGAACGCATAATTTGTAAATTGGACATGGTGATATAATGGTCAGTTTTGATGTCATTTCACTTTTTACAAGAAACTATTGAATATACTGATCATGTTTTTCCAAAAGATATAGCAATTCGTTTCCAGAACTGCCCTAAAACGACTTATTTTCAGTGAAATGTTAAATCAAATAAACCGCTAGATGGTGTAGCAATGGGTAGCTCTCTGTTCTGATGTAGCCAATTTTTACACAGAAAAATTTTAAACTTTACCTGATTGTTTAGTTTTTATAAATGGTAATTATCAAGGCATTCAGACTACCATAGGGAAGGAAACTAATAGTAGTTTATCGTTTCTACTAAGATCTAAAACTAATAATTCACCATCTTTACGGTTTACCGAAATCCGACACAGTGATAGATACCTTTATAAATTATCCACGGCAAATAGTTGTCATTACTCCTTTCATGGATCGAGCTAAACGAATGTTTGAAAGATGAATATAAATATTTAACAAAAGCGCTACAAGCTAATGGGTATTCACTTAAAAGTATTAATAATGTTATTACACCTGCTAGACGTAGTCATACACAAAAAGTAGTGTTTAATGTTGGTGCTGCTTTTCTTCCTTTTACAACTAATACTACAGACAGAACTGAAAAAAATCTGAATTGATTATGGCATTAGGACCGTTTTAAACCTCCAAAAAAACTGGGGCACAATTAAGGTAACTTAAAGGCGTTTCAAATCTATTGCCATCTTCCGAAATGTATACCTATCCTGTTCTTGTGGAAAGTATACATTGGAACCACAAAACGTAGTTTTGGTACAAGACGTAAAGAACATATAAGATTTTGTAGATCGGGTCAACCAAAGGAGTCTGCAGCCATTGAGCATGCTTTACATAATTTTAATCCTGACACGAAATTTGATAGTATGGAAATACTGTCAAGACAAACTCATTATTAGGCTCGTTTACAACGTGGAGCTTTGTGATACACAAACATCCTAATTACTTCAGTAGGAAAGACGAAATTTTCCTTTAAATAGGTTTTGTCACCTTATAATTAAAGAAAAGGTACGATACGTCTTAATTTTAGCTGTTTACCAATTAAATATGTTAAGTTACCACAGCACTGCAGTAATTTAACTTGTGTAGTTATAATTAAAAATGTACACGTAATTAAACGTACACATCGTGTTTTCACTGTACAATAACAATTACAATTATTAACCAAACAACTATCTTTGTCAGACCTTTAATTGGTATGTCAAGTTTCTATTTTTCACTGTGAGCCTTCGTTCGTTAGAGCGTGATCTGATTTGTCATTTTCAAGACAGTTTTGCTAAACTAAAATGAAATAGAATTAAATTCCATAGTTAACTTTATATATTTATCAAACTGTTATGTTAATTGCAGGCTTATACTAGCGTTTTGAATTTTCATATTTCATAAATTTCTTTTGTCACCTTAAGTAATTGTTAAAGATGTTAGCATTTGCTGAGGACGATAATTGTAGTTGTTATCGAAACATGTAAATCTATGCAAAAATAAATAGAGAATGCAAGATTTAATACATAGTTTAGTGTTTTAATTATGTGTTATAATCGTAAAGGTTTACATTTTCATATTGAGAAGGTGGTTGATATAAAGTATGCGGCGCCAGGTTTGTAGTATTTGCTAGATTTTATTTTTATTTGTTTATTGAAATATTCTTAAAAGACTCATTTACGGAAAATATTTAATCATTCTAATGTATTCGTTACTTTGGCAGCTGATGATGACGTATTGATTACGATTTATTATTTTTAAGGTTTTGTTTAATTAGGAAGGGGTGTGTGTCGCTTTTTCTCTCGAAAGAGCTTTTGTGTAAATAAAAAAAGGAAAAGTAGACATTGCAATATAAAATTTATTGTGGTTTACATGGATATTTTTAGTTTACTCCAATAGACTAATAATATATTAATTTACTGAGTTGACTGAATGTTTTTACAGTTAACAGTTTAGAGAGCTAAAATGGTGTTACCCTTTTTTAAGCTGCACAGTATAGCATTGCTAATTGTCACATTCTAACTTGAATGTTTAATATCAATTAAAATAGGGAAGTGAGGAATTTTATTTGTAGTAAATAACTACTAAAAACTGCTAAAATAAATACTAAAAAATAGAAACGTTATCACTAACTAACTCAGAAATTTAAATTCAAAGTAATTAAACTATTTGGTCTCAAATGAATAACAGCAAGTCCGGTAAATAGCACGAGAACCAAGAATCGCGTAGGAACAGTCTAATTGAAACATATATATATATATATATATATATATATATATATATATATATATATATATATATATATATATATCATACAGTAAGTATACACTCTATATTATTTATATCTTTCTTGAATCTGTCTATATTTTTACTTCTTATTTCATTACGTGTCCGGTAGTAGGAAGATACCGTTAGTATGGAATACTACATCGTCAGGGGCACGACTTGGGTAGTAACCGGTCTGTCCACTATCGTATTATTCAAGAGAACTATACAATTGCCTCGGAAGGAATGAATGGCGTGTCGGTGCGTGGAATGTTAGTGATATGCATGGTAAAGAATTTAAAATTGCGAATGTAATGTACGAAGGCAGCTTGATATTCTGTGTCTTTAAGAGACAAGCCGCAAAGGAAAGGATTCTGTGGCGATGGAGGAGTTGAGACTGAAGTATATAGCGCAAAAGGAGTTGGGGAGATCGTAAGTGAAAGAGCAAAAACATGTGTTAAACACAAAATACGAATTGATATCTCCCCCGGTAATGTGGGTTTAGAATGAAAGTGTAGTTTCGAAGAATTTTTCTTATTGCATGCTATGCTCCGGTGAATGGAGAAAGACACCAAGATTGTGAGAACTTCTGGAAATGATGTAGAGAACGTGTTGAACGTATGTAAGCCAAACGAAAGAGTGATGATAGAGATATGAACGGATGGGTGGGTGTACAGGGAGAACATACTGAACGCGTACTAGGAAAGTTCGGAGACCAAAGTGTCAATCAAAATGGTGAACGCCTGGTGAACATCTGTGTGGAGAGAATCCTGTTTGTATCTAATACGTGGTTTAAACATAAACATGTGTATATGTATACATGGCAAAGAGGTGAACATAAAAGTATGATTGACTTGATAATGTATGATGAACGACTTAGAATCTTGGTGAAAGACACAAAAGTAAAACGCGGAATGGAGTGCGGATCGGATCAGTTATTGGTTGTATCGATAGTGTGTTTAGGGCAAAAGTGGGTCTGGATAAGGAAAGCAAATGTAGTGCGAACGTCCAGAATAGACCAACTGGTAGATAATGGTGCTAGAATGAAATACGCAGATGCAGTGAGTAAAGAGTTGAATGTGAATGAAACTGTGTGGAACGAACAAATAAAAGACACTGACGTTGAAAGTGCATGGATAAACTTAAAAAGCTGTGTTGTCAATTGTGCCGTGCGGATATGTGAAAGAGCCCCTGTAGGTAGA
The DNA here is from genome assembly GCA_036346205.1 of Vesta saturnalis. Classification (NCBI taxonomy): domain Eukaryota; kingdom Metazoa; phylum Arthropoda; class Insecta; order Coleoptera; family Lampyridae; genus Vesta; species Vesta saturnalis. The sequence continues at coordinate 460,003 of JARFJB010001852.1, read as the reverse complement.
CATAAAAAGTGTGTTGATGTAATGAATCGGTAAAAAAGACAGTATGTTAGAAAAAAGATTCGTACATGGCAATGATTGCTGCAAAAAACGAGACAGAAATAAGCTGTACAGTAGTGAGGAAAGTAAGACTGAAGGGTTAAATAAGGAGAATGTAGAAGAAATGGTGAATGAAACTGAGAAGGATATTGGGTTAAAAAACGATAGGAAGGTTGAAAAACGGTAAAAAAAGGAGGGGTAGATGAAATCGCTGGTGAAATACTAAAGTATGGAGGTGCAACGGTTATACGATGATTGTGTGAATTATTCAATATATGCCTTAAGTGTGGAAATGTGCCGAGGGATTGGAAGTGCGCGATCATTGTACCACACTATATAAGAGTAAGGGAAATAAGAGTGATTGCAAGAACTACAGAGGAATAAGTTTGCTCAGTACACCTGGTAAAGTATTTACAAGAATACTGATTGACATAGTACGAGAAACTACACAAACTAAGATTTGGGATATGCAGGGTGGCTTCACTCCACGGAGAGGATATATTGATCATATGGTTGCTCTCCAGCAGGTCATTTAAAAATGTGTAAGTGTAAAAAAGGAAGCTGTACTGTGCGTATGTAGATCTGGAGAAAGCATACGACAGAGTGAATAGGTAGAAGCTGTGAGAAATATTAAATGAATATGGCGTTAATGAAGGTCTAATAAACGGATGGATAGAGGGATAATGAATTGCCAATAGATGCCTATGAACAGCTACCTTAAATTTTCTCATATCATAAGTGAGAGGAAAACAGGAACTAGGGAGATCATTCCAGAGTTTAGAAGCCGTGTAGAAAAATGTGGACTGCGCCCGTTTGGTACAAGTAGAGATTTGTACTGCATACTGATGATGTGAATGAGCGAACCGAGTGTTTCTTGCAAAGATAGCCCGGGATGGTACCAAAGAATATAATTCAGCAGCACAAAGCCGTTGTAATAACGATAATACAAAGAAAGAAACCATCCTTCTATGCTCAAGGGACTGTATGTGAGAAGTTAAGGACGGTTCATTTAAAAGCCTAATCGCTCTCTTTTGAATACTATCAACGATATCGAGAGCGTATTGGGGAGCACTAACCCAGAGGTGAGAATTATATTCCAGATGAGGCCGAATGTGGGACTTATACAGCAGATGGAGTTGTCGAGAGGTAAAGTACTGCTTAGATCTGTACAAAAAGCCTATTTTGCGAGCAGCTGTTTTAGTAGCTGACAGAAGTTGGTTAACCCATGAGAGATTTGAAGATACAGTCATACCCAACAGAGTAATAGAGTCTGAAAACTTAAGAACTGAGCAATTCATACTTACAACAGTAAATGATCGACCTTTTTTGGCGGACACAAGGCAACACTGAGTTTTGTTAGCATTAAATTTAACTAGATTATTGCTTCCCCATTCGAGAATACGTTGAATGTCTTTGTTGATTGAATTTGCCATTTCAGCTTTAATTTCTTGATTTGATATAGAAGGTGGATCATCACTATGAGTACACTCAGATGAACTACAGTGAAGAGTGCTGTCGTCAGCAAAGCAATGGATGGGGTTGGTTGTTGAAGAAATAAGGTCATTTATGTACAGCAGAAACAGTGTAGGCACTATAACGGATCCCTGTGGTACGCCCGCATTAATGCTAACTTCTTTTGAAAAAAAGCCGTCAACTACGACACGTATTCGTCTTTTATCAAGGAAACTAGAAACCCAGTTGATGAGCGTATCATTTAACCCAAACGAGCTGAGTTTGGCAAGTAAACGCTTATGCCAAACTTGGTCAAATGCCTTTGAGATATCTAAAGCGACTACAACTGTTTCACTGGACTGCTCTACTGTATTGTTCCAAACTTGGGTCACATATGAAAGAAGATCACCTGTTGAATGACTTTGCCTAAACCCATATTGGTGGTCACTAAGGAGTTTGTTAGTTTCAAGGAACGTGAGCAGTTGCTGATTGATGGCTTTTTCCATGATTTTAGACAAAATGGAAGTGATGGCAATTGGTCGGTGGTTTGAGGGATCAGTCTTATCGCCTTTTTTGGGAATAGGTTAAACATTTGCTAACTTACATGATGAAGGGAATTCCCCAGAAGACATAGAGATCGTATAGAGCTTAGATAGGACTGGTACTAGTTCGGGGGAACATTTCTTTAAGACAATAGCTGGGATGCCGTCTGGGCCAGTCGCCTTATTGAGATAAAGCCTACTGATGATCGATTCCAAGAGCTTGTACCGAAAATGATTTGGTTTCATAGCGTATGAAGAAGAGTTGACTAGGGACATATCTTTTCCGGAATCATTGAGAGACGAGTTTGATGCAAACAAATCCACAAAAACATTGGCTTTGTCTACAGAATCAGCAGCTACCGATCCGTCAATAGACGTTAAGGGGGAAAATAAAGATGTTCCAAAGTTTTTACTAATGGATTTAGCTAAAGACCAAAATTTACGACTTCCTAAAGGAGATGTAGCTAGTTCATTGCATTTTCGTTGTTCGAACTACTTTTTAGTTTTAGTGATGACACTTTTGCAGATATTTCTAGCACCAACGTATTCTACATGACTCTCGACGAATTTATTAGATTATCATTTAATGTAATATCTATTTTTTAAAGATATTGCATCAGCACAAGCCTTATTGAACCAGGGTTGGGAACGTAAATGACCTATACGGTACTGTTTTTTGGGAATGTATAACTCCATTCCCATGAGGATGATTTCAGATACTGAAAGAGCGATGTCCGAAGAAGAGGACGACTTAAAACAATATTCACGCCATGGAAAGGTTGCAAAGAAATCCCGTAAATCACTCCATGACTGGAACTATTATGACTTAAAACACCACAAGGTTTATCGGTTTTGCGAACAACAGTGGAATTAGGTACAGTAGAAATGATTATTATTAGACAATGGTCGGAAAGACCTAAAGGCGAAAGAACGGAAGTTTTATAAGCAAGAGGGTTTGATGTAAGAAAGAGATCCAGAAGATGTGGAGTATGGTTAGGGTTATCAGGGATTCTTGTGGGTTCAGAAATCATTTGTGTGAGATCACATGAAATAGCAAATGTTTCTGCACTATGACCAGCGGGATTTGTAGTAGATGAAAACTGAAGCCAATTAGAGTTATGAACATTGAAATCGCCTACAATTGATATATTGCAAGATGGAAACTGAGACAGGAGATTCATACTAAGGTAATCGAAGAAGTCTTGAAAGTTACTCTCATTAGAAGACCTATAAATGCAACAGTAAAATTTCACAAAATTAGGACCAGAATGTTTAAACCAAATCACCTAACATTTTTTTTTCTAAGGACGAAACCCTCTTGCAAGCAATTCTGTCCTTGATGTAGGCACATACGCCTCCTTTATATCGAAAGTTAGAGTGAAGGTGGTATTGAGGAAATTGCAAGTCGGGTGACTCGGAGCTTTCAGAGGAGGCTTGTGTTTCAGATATAAACAAAATATTATGTTGTAATTGTTCGAGATGTTGGTGAATAGCATTAAGATTAGTCCTGATACCGCGGATGTTGCAGTAGTGAATCTGAAAGTTGATACTTTCGATCACCGAGGTCGCTTGGGCCCTGCCCTCCCGGACATCCGAATGGGGCAGGATTTTACGTCCGGAATTTATTACCCTAGAAACCACAGCCATCTTATTTTTTAATTTGGGATTTTTAATCCGATAGGAAGACAGTGAGAGCGAGAAGGAAGAATAAGGATGAGAATAGATTAAGCATGAAGGAAAAGGTAGCCCTTACCGAGCTCAGAAAATCGGAAACCAAATATTAAGGAGCCCATGGTAAGGGTGGTGGTACCTCCCCGGCTGGTATGGAGTATACATGCCTACCACCTACTATACTATGGGCAGTATACAACGGTAGCCGTGAATATATTAGGATGAGGGTAGGTGTGAGTGAATATGGAAAATTGAACAAGGAGTTCGACAAGGCTGTGTGCTGTCACCGTGGTTGTTCAATGTACACATGCATAAATGTGTTAGGCAAGCATGTTGTAGAATGTAAGATAAAAGAAAGATAAGGAGTTTTAAAAATAAAAGGGCATGTCAGAGACAATGTGTGAGTCTTGCGGAAGTTAGGGAAGTATGCGGAGATAGGAAAGCATGGAGAAAGATTGTAAATGAAAAATAAATAAGAGGCAGATATTGTTTTGCCTACCCCGGAAGAGAATGGCGTGAAGGTTTTATTGTGTTATGTTAGTATTGAATTAAATTTGATTTCCAAATTTTCCAATTTCAATGTTTTTTTTACCGATAGCAATACTTGATTGCGTTGCCGAAAAGTGAGTGCTTTACTGAGGTATTTTGGAGTATTACGTTTCAGATTCTACCTAGGAAATTAACAATCAATGTGTGTGCGATCTGTAAGAGGCAGCAAGAGGTAGGTTCCCGCATTTTTCCCTATTTTATGCTAGTGCATCTCCTCTTGTTAGCGTACCCTTATCCGAATCACAACAGGGTGGCATAAGAAAATGTTACCCGATTTAACTTACTGTTTAGCAAATTCACGATCCTAATGAGGAGTTAGTAGCCCTTCGCGGAGTTTGAATTCGTTATAGTACGTGTAACTTTTAACGAAGACAGAACTTTTACATTAAAACAGAATTGTATAACATGAAAAATAAAAGTGAAGGTAAGTATTAGGTAGTATACGATCACACACGAAACAATCTTAAGTAAATCTATAAAATATCGTTTTACAACAAAATGAAACTTTATAGATTTTTTTTTCGAGTGAGGGTTAACTCCATAACCTTTTATCCTTTAAACAAGGACTTTGCCAAGTATATTATTCAGTCAACAATTTCTACTCAACTGAAGATCTGTCCACATGTTTAGTTCTACGTGTTACCCTAAATTTGTTTAGTAACAAAGTTTCGATCAAGTGGAAGTTGTCTCTATAACGTTTGTCCAAAATTCAAGAGGGGTTTGAGTTCGAGTGCCACTTGAGGAGAAAGTGTGCAACTTATAAATACCAATACCTCTGATATACTTGAAAGGCAATTGATATATGTTATAATTTAGGTTCATCTCATATAAACTCATATTCCAAATTCGGTTCAAGGATCCATTTTCTTAATTTTTCCAATTCCTGTAAAACGAATTAATTAGTTAACTGACAAAATTTTCCAATTTTGGAATATAACGTTCTTGATTTACTTTGGAACGTATGTAGAACTCTGTGCAAGAAAAATGATCAAGCGTTGTAAATCTCTCGAAAGGTTACAAGAGGACTTTGAACTGAACCATGTAAAATCTCAATATAGATAGGGACGTTTAATTCAGAATGTATATAAAGGGTTGGTAATTTAATGGAAATTATTTAAACGTATTTTTTAGGCAGATTATCCATTTATGAATTAAAGTTAACACTCAGACACCTGACACTAAAACAGCCTCCAGAATACGGTATATTTAATGAAGATTCATATTTTGCTTATTTCTATACGACATTTTCTGTTTTGAACGTAGCAGTATATTTCATTACAGACCACAGACCCTCATTTGAATATGCTGGGTCGCGTCTCTTAAATTCAATGATAAATGGAAATTGTGTTTTACGTCCAAGATATTTTCGTAAAAGTTCTTTGTTCTTTTGTTACAAATAATATTAGAAAATAAAATGATAAATGTCTCTTCTGAACAATAGCCTACCTTAAATCAATACGCAAAAATGCGAATTTTTTTTTACCTCCATGCAGCCCTCAATCATGTAAAATACATTGAAATCGATTATCAGCGGAAATTAAATTTTCAAAAATGGATTTGTTGAAAAGAAACTAAAGTTGATGATTATCTCATCATTAATTAATAAAAAGTTATGTTGATAGATTAGGAAACAAAATGTTGAATCGATCGTTAGATATGAAAAAGCGATTGAGGGGAAATGGGAAAATTTGTTTTGTAAAAAAACAGAGACAGATATTACAGTCGTTAGAGTTTAATAAATGGTATCCCTAACACAAAAAAAATTAGTAGAATGTATTTTACTCTTTCCCTTTCCAAGTTGTGGTTGACAACAAATTGACGTATTTCAATTTTGGGTTACGCCAGACTGGCTGTCATGTGTTGACAGGTTACAAACTACTGTACGAAATATTTTAGAAAGTTTCGGTTGTGCACAAGACATTCAAGGAGGTGTTTGTACATTAATCATTGCTAATTAAGCACTATAAATTGTTGTTGAACTACACAAGCACCTCCGTTACACGCCTGTTGTATATCCTTTTTTTGTGGATTACAGTAAAATAAATGTGATAATAGCTTGAAAAAGTTACATCAAAGTAATGAAGTTGAACGTGTTTAACAACACAAATTCCCTTTATTCAAACGCTTCAAATTGCTAAATTGTATTCTTGTTTAAGGAATATTGTCAAATGGTGTACTCAGTAACGCAGATTTATTCTAATCTAAACTCTTCGTTTAAAATGTAAACATTCAGAATTTCTCTTAATGCATATTATAAGCGAAAACGCCCCCTATTGGGACATTTTATACAATGTTACTAAAATAATATTAATAAAATTAAATATATAATCAGTGACATGGAAATTGCAACACCAAGAAGGGGTAGAAATTTTTTGACCAAACTTGACAGAAACGTTTAACTACTAAAAGGTAGCAATTGATTAAAATTTCATTCATATGGATCAAGTGGTAATGGTTTATCTGACATTTCGTTTAGTTTTTTCGAGCAATTTTGTCAGGTGTATCGTGTGCGAGATTTTGTTCAGTTGTTTATTGTTTTCGCTTGTGATTGTTTGCTTTGAGTGTGTGGTCATGCGCTGCTATCAGCTATGCACTACGGAGAATCAGGAACGCCGAATAAGAGGAACCGGGGGGCGAAGAAGAATAAATGAGTTGCAGGACCGGCATCTTCAACTTATGGCAACAAGAGACCGATTTTCAAGTACCAGATCAATTGCCGATTAATGGTTACCTAACGAAGCTCGTTCTGTAACGCTTCTGACGGTTTACCGCAGAATCAGAGCTTTCAGCTTACAATCCCATCGTCCACATCTTGTGTTACCACTAACGGCTCAACATCGACGGCAACGTTTGGAGTGGTGTAGGTTGCGACTGCACTGGAACCAAGAGTGGCTGATGAATCCCGATTCTGATTGGGGTCAGGCGAAGACGTATAGGACGTCGAAATTCTGAATTTTCTGTTGCGAGACATGTGCACCAAACTGTAGGGATTATGGTGTGGGATGCTACAACTTATGGGAGTAGGTCTCGTTTCGTATTCATCCGACGCAATATGAATGCCAACAATATGTCGATGAATCCCATATTCTTCCATTTCTTCAGCAATTGGAAGACCCATTTTTGCAGCATGATAATGTCCGTCCCCATATTGCAAGACGTTTTTTGGACCGATTTGCAGACGATAACGTTAATATCTTGCCATTTCTACCAAAATCTCCCGACGTTTGGCCCATCGAGCATGTTTGGGACATTATGGGGAGAAGACTGACAATCTTACAGCATCCTCCGCAGACACTGCAAGCTCTACAGCACGAATTACAGATTACTTGGGACGCAATACCTACAGAGGACATCGACCATCTCCTAGAATCGATGACACGACGACTGGTGGAGTGTGTAGCCGACAGGGAGGACCAACTAATTATGTTTATGTTTTGTTTTTGATTTAAAATTTCAATAAATTGCTACCTTTTAGAAGATAAACTTTTCTGCCCTACCCCTTCTGGATGTTGCAATTTCCATGTCACTGAGTATAATTTAGGACTAATTAAAGACTAACTTGTACCCACCAAATTAGAATTTGTACGCGCTTAGTTTCGCCGGAAAACAGATTTCTAAGGTGGGGGTACTAACTTGACGCTAGCACCCCCATATTTTCCGACTGAGCTATCAACAGTTGCATTCAATACTATGAATTAAAGACTAATTTGTACCGAAGTAATGAGTTATTTACAAACTCTTTCTTATAAACGTCACCTCTCTAACAGATTTCTAGTATTGCAATTTAAAATTTTATTGCTGAACAGTTTTTTGAGGGCATCCTATATATGAGACAATGGACATATAACATACTATAAATTTATTTTGTATGATACACTTCAAAACATTTAACATGTACACCAACGTCGCACTTTTTACATCGTGTGGTGAATTTTTGGTGGCAACTTCCACATCTGGTTTGTTTTTCTTGAGCGATTATCCCATGCTCCAATCGATTAAAACGTACTTCCGAAATATTTTTGGTCCATTTTTCCTCCAAGCGTTGTATGGATTTGGCATGCATTGTGAACTGCCATATCCACATAATGACTTATAAGCGGAAAATACCACTTGCGCGTATAGCTGTTCTGTACAAGTTTATATTTTGATCCGAACGATCAACGACTTCCATACTCCTATTATAGTGCAGAGTGTCCGCGGGGGAACTACGAAGAATTCGTATACGTATTCTTTGTACAATTTTAAGCAAAAATGATTATGTGCAATTTTTCCCAATTCCTTACACATCGAAGTGGCCGAGAGTCTCCACAACATGTGTTTGAAGAAAATTTTCTGAGAGAAGTTGAAATCGGCGGTTTTGCTCCAAGAGTTTGGTTTTGTGAATGGATGATAACACATGATGATAACATTCCTGTTACACTCTTTTGTGATGAGGCAACTTTTTCTTGGGATGAAGTGAACAATAGTCACAATGAGCACGTTTGGTCAGATGAAAATCCTTATGAAATTACTATTACCGGATTTCAACATCGCTTCACTGTAAATGTTTGGGTCGGAATTATCGGAGACAGCCTCATTGGACCCCAAATTTTTAATGGGCACTTAAATTCCGAAATGTACAAATAATTCTTGGAAGAAGATTTACCGGCATTGTTTGAAGGTGTTCCCTTAATTGTACATCAAAACATGTAGTATTTACAAGATGTGTCTCCTGCATACTACGGGAGTGTTGTAGCGGAGTTTTTGCACCTTTTTAATGGCGACCAAGAAATTTAATTACACCAAGCAATCAAGATGTATTTGAGAAGACAACTGAGGGCTGGAGTGTAGATGTAGATGTCCAATACCTTTTCGTTTTGGCGTACTTCGTTTGGGCGATTGGCGTTAACAAATAAACGTATTTGACGCAGGTCCAAACCGTCTTCTAATGTTAAAAATAGAACTAATTGAGTTGATCGGCCTATTTCCACAGTTTTTGTTTTTATAGCACGACGTTTTGTAAGCGAACCGTGTTTACGTCGTCAGGCTGACACTATATATATATATATATATATATATATATATATATATATATATATATATATATATATATTGTCATTTAGGCTTCCACGTTAATATTTGAATGTGATAACATTTCAGGATGTAAACTGTGTATTAAAGTAACACTTTGTTATAAATAATCTACGTTTCGGTAGTTTGTCTTTACTACCTTTATCAAGATTATAAAATAATATTGATTGACAACGTATGTCAAGTCACTGGATTAGCATTACATCTTAATATTTTTGTTCTGCTGCGGGTTGTAGGTACTATATTTAAGGTACTGGTTTGGAAAGGGTTTATAGAGGTAATGGATGACGGTAGATGGTTATTGTTATTATTTGGTTTAATTTGTCGTGTTACAGGTTTCCATATTGGAGATATTCTAGAACCATCATCACGTTTGTTTAAAATTGAGAAACTTCCTTTGGCTTTAAACAAACGTGACGATGGTTCTAGAATATCACCCATACGGAAACCTGTAATACGGCAAATTAAACCAAATAATAACAATAACCATCTAACATCATCCAACACTCCTTTAAACCCTTGCCAAACCAGTACCCTAAATATAGTGCCTACTACCCGCAGCAGAACAAACATATTAAGATCTAGTGCTAATCAAGTGGCTTGACATATATTGTCCATCAATATTATTTTATAATCTTGATAAAAGTAATAAATACAAACTACGAAACCTAAATTATTTGTAACGAAGTGTTACTAATACAAGAGTTTACATCCAGAAATGTCATCAATTATATATATATATATATATATATATATATATATATATATATATATATATATATATATATATATATATATATATATATATTGTCATTTAGGCTTCACGGTTAATATTTGAATGTGATAACATTTCAGGATGTAAACGATTATATATATATATATATATATATATATATATATATATATATATATATATATATATATATATATATATATACATGTAAAGGTGGTAGGCATGTATCCTCCATGCCAGCAGGGAGGTACCACCACCCTTACCATGAGCTCCTTAATATTGGGTTTCCGATTTTCTGAGCTCGGTAAGGGCTGCCTTTTCCTTCATCCTTAATTTATTTTCATCCTTATTCTTCCTTCTCGGTCTTCCTATCGGATTAAAATTCCCAAATTAGAAAATGAGATGGCTGTGGTTTCGAGGGTAATAAATTCCGGACGTAAAATCCTACCCCATTCGGATGTCCGGGAGGGCAGGGCCCAGGCGACCTCGGTCATCGAAAGTATTAGCTTTCTGATTCACTACTGCAACATCGTCTGTATCAGGTCTAATCTTAATGCTATTCAATAACATCTTGAACAATTACAACCTGATATTTTGTTTCTATCTGAAACACAAGTCTCCTCTGAAAGCTCCGAGTCACCCGACTTGCAATTTCCTCAATACCACCTTCACTCTAACTTTCGATATAAAGGAGGCATATGTACCTACATCAAAGACAGAATTGCTTGCAAGAACGTTTCATCCTTAGAAAATAAAAATTTTGACGTGATTTGGTTTAAACATTCCTAATTTTGTGAAATTCTACTGTTGCATTTATAGGTCTCCTAATGACAGTAACTTCCAAGACTTCTTCGATTACCTTAGTATGAAAGTTGGCTATCTCCTGTCTCAGTTTCCATCTTGCGATATCTCAATTGTAGGCGATTTCAATGTTCATAACTCTAATTGGCTTCAGTTTTCATCTACCTCAAATCCTGCTGGTCATAGTGCAGAAACATTTGCTACTTCATGTGATCTCACACAAATGATTTCTGAACCCACAGGAATCCCTGATAACCCTAACCATACTCCTCATCTTCTAGATCTCTTTCTTACATCAAACCCTATTGTTCATAAAACTTCCGTTCTTTCACCTTTAGATCTTTCCGACCGTTGTCTAATAGAAATAATTTCTACTGTACCTAATTCCACTGTTGTTCGCAAAACCGATAGAACCTTGTGGTGTTTTAAGTCAGCTCGATGGAGTGATTTACGGGTTTTCTTTGCAACCTTTCCATGGCGTGAATATTGTTTTAAGTCGCCCTCGTCTTCGGACATCGCTCTTTCAGTATCTGAAGTTATCCTCATGGGAATGGAGTTACACATTCCCAAAAAAACAGTACCGTATAGGTTATTCACGTTCCCCACCCTAGTTCAATAAGGCTTGTGTTGATGCAACATCTTTAAAAAATAAATATTACATTAAATGGAAATTGAATAAATCGGTCGACAGTCATGTAGAATACGTTGGTGCTAGAAATATCTGCAAAAGTGACATCACTAAAACTAAAAGGTTGTTCGAACAACAAGAATGCAATGAACTAGCTACATCTCCTTTAGGCCGTCGTAAATTTTGGTCTTTAGCTAAAGCCATTAGTAAAGCTTTGGAACATCTTCATTTTCCCCCCTGACATCTATTGACGGATCGGTACTTGAGCATTCTGTAGACAAAGCCAATATTTTTGTGGATTTGTTTGAATCAAACTCGTGTCTCAATGATTCTGGAAAAGATGTGCCGGTAGTCAACTCTTCTTCATACGCTATGAAGCCAATTCATTTTCGGTACAAGCTCTTGGAATCGATCATCAGTAGGCTTGATCTCAATAAGGCGACTGGCCCAGACGGTATCCCAGCTATTGGCTTAAAGAAATGTTCCCCCGAACTAGTACCCGTCCTATCTAAGCTCTATACGACCTTTATGTCTTCTGGGGAATTCCCTTCATCATGGAAATTAGCAAATGTTCAACCTATTCCGAAAAAGGCGATAAGACTGATCCCTAAAACTACCGACCAAGTGCCATCACTTCCATTTTGTCTAAAATCATGGAAACAACCATCAATCAGCAACTGCTCACATTCCTCGAAACTAACAAACTCCTGACCACCAATATGGGTTTAGGCAAAGTCGTTCATATGTGACCCAAGTTTGGAACAATATAGTAGAGCAGTCCGGTAAAATAGTTGTAGTCGCTTTAGATATCTCAAAGGCATTTGACCAAGTTTGGCATAAGTGTTTACTTGCCAAACTCACCTCGTTTGGGTTAAATGATACGCTCATCAACTGGGTTTCTAGTTTCCTTGATAAAAGACGAATACGTGTCGTAGTTGATGGCTTTTTTTCAAAAGAAGTTAGCATTAACGCGGGCGTACCACAGGGATATGTTATAGTGCCTACTTCAATTAAATGTGGTATAATATTTTTCACTAACGTCAAATTTGATTAATTTATTTTCACATGATTGAAATATATTGCCTTTCCTTAAGTATTAAAAATGAGGACTTTTTTAAATATCCGTTATTATTATACAGTAATCCGTGGTTACTATTTATTTCAATTAAATGTGGCAACTGTTAAATCTCTGGACATAGTGTAAGTTCCTAAAATCGATCCAAATTGCGACCAACACCTTTGTCACGTAATTTTGCTCTTGGTTATCGAGTTTCTTACGACTCCAACGCATGTGGCCCAAATGCAGACCAAACCTTATAACCCACAGAATTTAGATCTTGGTCATTGAGGTAATCCATATAGCCGCGACCACAACAAAATTGGTGTATAAATATAAGTTTTGGGGCAGTAGTCGGCCTAATGCTCACCAATCCCCATAAGTCGCATAATTTAGACTTTAGTCATAAAAGCGATTAATTTTGTCACGACCGCAAATAAATTGATGTGTAAATATTATTCGGTCCAAACGCTAACAAACATCCAGGGGGTGTATAGTTCGAGGGAAACCATTTGGTCCGATCCCAACAAAATTAGTTTATAAATATGGATTTTGGACAACATTCAGCGCAAATCTGACACTCATACGGTACGAAACTTGGTCCCAGGTCAGTGAGGGAATCCATTTTACCGCGATCCTAACTAAACTGATGTACAAACATAGATTTTGGGCAACACTCGGCCAAAATACTGACAAACACTGATGGGACACTGAGCCTAGTTGGGCATGTAGGTAATCCATTTTGCCGCAAACTCAACGAAATTGGCGTGTAAGGGTTTAGGACATTTGTCTTTAGTGTGTCACGTGCGTCTGCTTTTTAGGAATAGGTAGAAATGTAGATGGACTTTTAAAAAATTTTGATGATAAATTCCATTCATTAAAATCTGATTGGAAAATTATGTTTCGGAATATCGTCGCGTATTAGCATAATTAATGAAATCATTTTCACTTAAATTATCTGGAAGAAGTTAGTTAGCTCGACTAGTAACTGAGTCAAACGGTCCTGAGACGCAGAGCACTTGGATAACGTGAGTGTTTTGAAGCGTTGATAAAGAGAAAGAGACTGTAGTTGGGAAGATAGGGCGAATAGACAAGAAACAAGCGCCACAGGCTTTGAAGGAAGAAAAAGATAAATTATTATTTCTGGAGAGGAAAACTCTGTAAAGCTTGAACGAAGGAAGCAACAGGACTAGCAAATAATCGACGGTTTCATAAGTAAGCGGAATTTATTTATAAATTTCCAAACAATGGATAACAACAACTTTAAAAATTTATATCTCAGTAAAAGAACGTAATACCCTTCTCTCGTTCGTTGAAAGACCTTTCAGAACGTCTACCCGAAAAGAAAAATTTACATCTCCTTACAATCCGCAATATTCGACTTCAGAAAGGTAACAATCCAACGTGCCTTTCGTTTCACAATATCAAAACGCACCCCCTCCCTAATAATCACAGCTTCAGTTATTTACACAATCGGAGAAGATTGTTCAGTTCACTAAATCGACCCTAGCATGCATGTACCTATGAGTAACTAATCAATTAAAATTAGATCCCAATGATCTGAACCCTATTATCCAAAATGACAAAATTTGTGCTTAAAATTAACAAACATAATTTAAATTAACACGGCGTCCCGCGCTAACGTTTGACTTAACACGTAAATAATACGAAAGATACTACTAGTACAACACAATGCTTTGAGTTTTTGCTACTGGGCACGGTACCGTAAATAGTAGTTAAAATCGTACCAAAGGTGGACACTCAACGCCAACACAACACTGGGTATGTTATGTAAAATTTCAGTAATAATGGCTCTAAATTTTGTTATAATACGAGTATGTGCAAAAAATACTAGCTAACGGTTTGACAAAGAAATTGGAACAAAGGCAAAAGAAAGGTTGATTAAAAAATACTTTGTGATATGGTTAATCTAAACGCACTCTTTCTTTTGTAGGGCTGTAGTGATCTCTGCGGAAGGCAGCTTATAAAGTATGACAGGTTAGGAAATAACCAATGTTTATTAGTACATGATATAATGGAATAGTGTGACCTGGTGTTGACGAATACTTGAGCCTTGGTTAATGCAGCTGTGAAAGTTCCGAGTCATCGGTAGCCCACAGACAGTTAGATTCCATCATCGTAATATGCAGTGACAATGTAACATAAACGGTAACGAAACAAAAGTATTTGAAGCACAGCTACCAGCCATTTACGCGTAGTCCCAGTGAAGACGTATATTCTCAAGACACGAAACTGATACTCACGAATACTTAAAGAGTATTCAACGAATACGTAAAGAGTCTTCAACGAGTACGTAAAGAAGAAGCTAGAAATAAGGAAAGGTATATAATAGCAATTTATCGACGAAACATTGTTTTACCTCTATAGATCGAGGACGAGCTGTAGGTGATGGTTCAACACAATCTTGTTAAATTATAATTCTTTTAAAAAAACAGTATTGGATTATGATATTTTAATCCTGAAAGAGAGATAATAATTACAACTAGGTCGAAGAAGCCGAGCTAACTTGCTACTTTGTGTGCAAATAACATCTTTCTACATCCGCATCAATAGCGATTATACTACGTTACAAAGTAAAGGAATATTTTATATGAAAATTTCCCTATAAAAATGATGTTACACATCGACGAGACAGCAAAATGGAGATTTTCTCAAAATGTTTGCACTTCACAATAATGGATGCTTGGAAAAAGAAAGCACTCCTCAAAAAGAAATTTTCAACCTAACTTTCTTATCAAAAACCATTGTTGCAAGAATAAAATTTTATATGTGTTTCACTAAAGAATTATGTACGTTACAACGTAGTTAACAAATTGTAGAAGAGAAGTTCGGTAGTTGTCTGCCTTATCTAGTAAATGTTAGAATTTCAAGCAGTACAGTTTAGTACGCATGTAATACACAGTAACCTGAAGGTAAGGTGAAAACGACGCCGTGCGTCGGTAATGGGTGGCATCGTGTTATCGACCTGGTTTTAAAAGTAACCAGTAGAGGCTAGAGAACTACGGTTTCGTGTAAACGGATTTTATTCTCAAATTAACCGCGACATATTTGGCGATTGCCGAACAGTAAGGGTAACAAATGCCGAAGGGCATTGCGGGAAAGCGCGCAGGTAACCATCTAAGAAGGTGTTTTTCGTTCTGTTGACTGTCGTGATACCGTATACTGAAGTGCCGCAAGGGCAGGATTATCGTTGGAGTAAAACGCAATTTTCAAGACAAGACTCAGCAACTGCACTACTTCTCTAACTGCAGCCGCTTTTCAGTAGCTATATAAACTCCACGACCTGCTAGTAATGTAGCGCTACTGTGCCGAAAAATGTGTCCCGTGTAAGCCGAAGGACTATCCAATCTCAAAAAGGTGGCGAATTTAGAAGGAATGCTCCCGGATGCGTGAATACCAACAGTTTTAGCAGTGCGCTTGTTGTTGGCATAATACAAAATGTAATGATCTAGTTCTACCGTCGGTGATCGTAAAGATGTATATTTCCTCAAGCTACTAGTACAGTCAGGCTCTGTGATGCAAAATGTGCGTGGTTTATTAGTTTTCGTGTCAGGAATTCTAATTAATATAACATCTCTACAGTTCTGGACCATCTTTACAGCCAACTCGTCTGTGGGGCAAGCTGCGCATATTCCAATCATTGAAGCGACCTAAAAGCAAAAATATGCAGTAGGTTAAATTAGGTTATGGTTAGGTTAAGTTAGATTAAATTAGAAAAAATGATGTTTAATTTAATCATCTCAGGCTTCATGAAAAATTTTTCAATTTCTAGCACTTTGGATTTCTTCGCAATAATACTGGTTTCCTTTCTTTTTAAAAAAATTCAATTTTACACAAAAGTTAAGAAAAATTAAAGTTAAACTGTAAGAATTTATGAAAATGTAAACTTTCACCAATGACACATAATAAAATACTTTTTTGGGTTTTTTAATGGTGTATTTTAAATTATACAATCTAAACGTTTCGATAACACTCACAGAATTACACAATTTTTTCAACATCTTTAACCATTTTAATAGATATTACTACTGACGAAGATAACTGTAAGTGTTAGCGAAACGTTTAGATTGTATAATTTAAACTACATCATTAAAGAACCCAAAAAAGATAAGTATTTTATTATGTAAAAATTTAATTTAAAAAAAGGAAGGGAAATTATAGGTTCTTGCGTATAAAAAATTAATAGCAAATGAAACTACTATGAAACAGCTGCTGTCGCGCAACTCGGTAATCAAACAGGTTTGTGGGCAGTTGACCTACTGTTCACTATAACAAAAAAAAACATGGACGCAATCTTAAAGTGAATATGAGTGTGGTCCACAATTTACTAAATAGTATTAGGAATTACAAAGTAAACGGTATGAAGATTACTTAAATATAGATCAAACTAATAATTAAAAAGATTCATGAAGCAACAGTAACTTCTAGCACTGTGCAACTTTACCAACCACGTTCACTTGAGGAAATTCATTAATCGTAAGTAAAGTATACTGTAGTTACATTAAGTGATTCAAAGACTTTAATTTCTAGAGAGTAGCACGTTACTTAGACCTTTGTAGAGCAGATGCACGGCTTCTAACACGTACAGCGAGAATATAGTAATTTAGTACATACGAACAATAATAAAAGTTCTGACCTTTGCTACCGTAGATATTTTTACTCTATCGTTGATGCAGTAGTAATATAACGTCTAACGAATGTGTGTTCTCGGCTTGTTATCAATTTCGAACCGGCACGGTTTAAAAATCCAGTAGTAATACAACTTCTACAGCGGACAACTAGCCACGATTGCAGATTCTGAAAAGAAAATTGCTAAAAGGAATGGTACGCAAGATATAAGGTGAAATTAACGCCAATTACCCCTAAGATTGTAGGCGCACACACTGAAGTGGTACGAAATGCCTTCAGTTAGTCAATCGGAGTATCCGTAATTTGATTATGGTTGTACGCTTTCAGTAGCTAACAAAGAAACATATGAATTAATAGCAAGTAAAGAAAACCTACGGAACAACTTACCCCTTTTACGACGAAAAACTCCTTTATATCCGCAATGTTCTTGCGAGCAACAAGAAATTTGGAACAGTAATTTTTATAAAAGCCCAAGTAATGTCTTGCTACAATTAATTCTTCCCTGTACATCCGAAAAATCTTCGATTACAGCGTCGTAAAATGGCGGCCGCAAAAAGGACACGAGAAACGTAATACGTTTTTCAAAACGAAAATTGTTAGAATTGATTCCTTTGTTACTGATCGATATTGAATAAATAGATCTACTGTGTTTGAATGTCCTGACATCCTACCCTCTAACGACAGTTCAATAAACTAACACAGTTATCTGTTATTGAGTAGATTCAAACCTTTGGAGTTCTGCCATTTACCCATAGGTGGCGTAAATATTTACTTTATTTCAATAAAATTTAATTTGTTTGATGTAAATTGCTTTATATAAATGAATATAAGGACATTATTTTAATAAAGGGAAATTCCAATGCAGTGTGTACGATGCCTTATTTAGTCATTTCTCATATCGTGAGATATTTGTGCAGAAGTATGTTTAGCACGTTATAATCTGTAATAAGCGCCGCTGGAAATTATATTACAACCCGCGTTCTCCCGTGAAGTTAGTCAAGCCCTTCAGGATTTTTACTGTTAATGTAATTCCCATTTGTTACATGATAGCATTCGATTACAAACAGTTCGTTTAAGTTTGTTTTCCTCAATCTGCAAACATAAAGATTTCTACGACTTGATGGAGGTCAAAACATGGTGAATGGTTTATAGGTCAAGAAAGCACTAAAACCTCAATTATTTACCTATTTAATTACTAATCCCAAGAAATTTTCCATAAAAAAATGAAGTTTTTTTATATGAAAGCTCAACGTACAGAACGGAACTTATCTATAAAACATTAGTTATGTTATGCAATTTCCTGCACGGTATGAATATTTAATCGTACATTTTGTATTTCATGTACGATCGTTGAAAAAGAAAAAGAATAAAACATTAAAACGATACGCCGACTACCATTAAAATCTACTCTTGAAAACGTCAGTTTGAAAATAATCTCGAATTCATCCCATTATAACATTCATTATCATCAATATTAAAAATTATGTTCATTTATGGATATCGATTGTCGATTTTATTTATTTCCGATAGACTACATTTATAGCGATTAGAGTGTCAGAAATTTTATTCTTTTTTTATGTTCGTTGCGCAAATATTGCGTAATATCCGCTAGACTACGAACTTTCCTATAACAGTTCATCAATGCTCATTTTCCGTTTTACATTTTCAGCAGAAGTACGTCGCATATAAAAAAAAAACGATTGCAATTGACAAAGAGATACTAAAATTCTGTTTTAAAATAAAAGGAAACGTAAATAACAGAACAAGAGTTTTGTTTGATATATTTCCGTATTTTTATTTCGAAAATTTTCGATTGTTTTTTAGATATATACATAATGAAAACAATAACTAGAGACAAATTTCATCATTTGACAATGTGAAATAAAATGGTATAATAAAGGTCGGCCCTCAAAACCCGAAGGGATTTTGTGATTGTCACAAGACAGACAGTTTCGAGATACCACAAAGATTAAAGATTGATATAGGAAACAGGGAAAAGGAATGACTGACACATTAAACACAGTTTACTTCAAGGATTTGTCTTATTTCTCGTTACAGTACGAAGATTAAGCATCGCACTATTATTTTCAGTTTTCTAAATATTTGATATTTAAGTCCTATCTTTTTCGTATAAAAACAGTTTAACCACAGCAAATATCTTTTCTAATAAAGTATTTACCGCAAAATTGATGTATCATAATCGTTTACAGGGTGTTACTAATATTATAAGTAATGAGTAGTTCAGGGTAAATGAAAGCATGAATTACCACTAGGAAAGGAAACAAGGCTGAATTTTCGTTAAGAAAAGAAGAATTAATAACAAAAACAAAATTAATTAATTACGTGGTTTATTTAGAAAATTCGTCTTTTGTATATTTTTTGACAAATGAAGTATCACTAAAAATACTTGACTCTTATTGAATGGAACATTTTAAGATTTTTCGTGACTACGTATTTTGATCAAACTGTAGGAAACATGAAAAACAAGCAAACTTTGGTTTAATTGGTTTTTGTAAGTTTCGCAGGATTTCTTTTGTATTGCACTTAAATCGGTGTTGATATAGTTTCCAGTAGCCGTTATCGGACGTTAATATGGAAATTAGTAAGCGTAGTGCTATTCCCCGAAATGCATAAATAAAATATATTACTATCGTGGACAAAAAGAGAACTAAAACATGAACAAACTGGAGAATACTATAGCACTAAATATACCACCAAAAATATTTTATTTAACCACAAGAGGTATGAGACATCAGTGTAATTAAATATGTGCCTATTGAAATGATGCAAAAGGGTGCAATTCTGTTTTCTTCCCAATTGTAAAGACTACATTAAATGTGTTTCGACAATTTGGTATACTAGCATATTTAATCCACTTGTTCTTGTAAAAAGTTGTATCAAGAGGGCTTTGAAATACATGTCACTTTTAGTAGATTATCGCTACTAAGGCAACCGTTCATTAGCATGAATTGGTAGTAGGTCATAAAATAACCCCAATTATTACGCGCCGAACTAGTAATTGCTCAAACGATCCGACTTGCACAATAAAGGGTGTCACGTAGTTGTGATTGAACTTGAATTTGATAACGCATAAATTCTTCGAAGCTTTTAGATTGTAACTCCTTTTTGTCCTTTGACGTATTCGTAAGTGATTAAAAATGATTACAAATGGTAATCGCATTTAGAATCCCTATTTTGATAATAAAAAAACAATTTTTGTTTTTTTTATTAAGCTTAGATTGGAATCTCAAATTAAAATTTGGTTTACATATTGGTATCGATAGGTAATGGAATCCCTTTTCCTAAGTTTGTTGAGAATTAAGTAGTTTCTTTGTAAATAATAGTTGTTTGTATTGTGTAAATTTTGCCCATCATTCTAAGTATTGTCGTTAAAATTGCGTCTGTGGAAAATTTTATGTCGCATTAAAATTGATACTTTATATTCAAATATAGTGTAGAAGGCAGATATCACAGTTCTTAAAAATATTTTAGGCGACAAATTGGCGGAGAATTTTGTTAACATTTTGGTCTTTAAAAGAAGGGTTTGGGTTTTATACATGTTATTTTAAGATTCATAATCGTAAGAGTTTCGTTACCTAGACGTTTGACATTACAGAGGTACCTTTAGGAATGCAGTTTGGACGGATGATGCAATTCTTATCCTATTTAGCGCTGAGAGGCTATCGTTTTTCGCGCGTACGTTAATTCAAAGGACGAAACAGTGTAATTGGCTAATAAGATTTAAGAGGATTAAAATGCAATGTGGTGAACTCTGAATGATGTTGAACGTAGTCTTGAGTTAGAGAAGCAATGATGTAGACTCTCGTTCACGCGGCTCTGACCGCGTACTCGAAATGTGTGTTGGAAGTAGATGGAATCTTCTTACGTCTGTACCGTGGTGAAAGAGCTTTCCTTGGGTAAATTCCCTGTTAACCAAGGGGGATAGTGTTTTAACTCACTTATCTCGTTAAAATAATATCGTATCGATTATATTCATTTTAAATAGATACGCGCAAATACTACAATAAATAAAACTAGTTTATGACAAACCTAATAATCGTCAAAGTGATAAAACTGTGTGCATTCGTATAAAATGATTTACTTAGATTGAAAGATTGCATTTAACATCTTGATGAGATTGATGAGATTTAACCGATAAAATGCCTTTTTGTTATTTAAATTCTGTATAGAAAAGTGTGGGGCCGGTAAAATTTCATTAATGTCTATAGTGAATTATTTTGCATGTCGCCTTTAGTCGTAAGTAATAAACGCGTCTTTAGCTAATTTAAGTCTCCATTCCCGATTAATTTTATTTTGTACTATAAGGTATGATGTATTCAAATATTTCTGTACATGAAAATCGGTAATTACACCACATTTAAGCCATCCTCGCCAAAACTAAACACATTGGGCCTTATGACAATTAGTAATTGACGAAATTGTGTACTAACCTAATGCTCGATTGATGTCGGAGATATGGGAAAAAATACCGGCACATGTCACACTGGGTGGTGTAAAATCTCTAGGTAAATATACTGCAATGCTAGAAGATTTACTGCTAATATGAGCATTATTTTACTTTTGTAGCCTTTTGCTTTTCGCTTTTCATGTTCAGGTTTAGGCTTGTACTTGTAACGTTACGTATGATAGGTGCGTTATCAGTTGTCGAAAACAATAGAAGTTAACTTGGGATCGCAATGTTTAATTACCAAGGGTTTATGGTATCGTACCACGAATTAAATTTCCCTAACTTATATAACGCTTGTGTGATAATTAACAGTAGTTACTCTATCCTAGATTTGGGGCTGCGAGTATGTTTAGTGTGTCACGATTCGCGTAGGCTAATATCAGCCTAGAGAGGAATGGCGAATTCTGAGGTTTTTGCTTCCAGTTAGACAATATCTTTCTTGGTTCATCGACCGTTGATTGTGATAGCTTAGCTATTGCGTTATTAATTATATTTGTGTGTCACGTCAACGCATTTTAATTGTTATTGCAACTAACGAAATATTACGGTAGTAGTTTCAATTATATTCTCAACGTATGTGAATAATTTTTGGAGTTAACTAGAGATATTTCTAGTTTTACCGAAAATCAGAATTATAGTTACCGGGTGTTAGCTCCAATAACTAAAAACGTGAAATAAGTATCTGTGGTCATCCCACAAAGCAGAACGAGATGTTTTCTTAAAAGGGCGATTGTGAAGAACTCATATCAAAGAATCCCAGCTAAATCATAGCCTTTAATAGGACATAATCTTTCTCGTAGTCTATAAATGCTACCTTGGTTAATTTCACTCACAGTTTATAATGTAATTCTCCAAACTCTGGAAAAAATACTAGAAAAAAAAAACCGTTTCCACTACTGCAGTTTTATAAGTATGATGTGGAATATCAAGCACCTTAATTCAAAACGATATTAATTTATTGACAGAATTTTAGTGCAGTTTTGGAGACACTACCCAGATAAAATACCAAAAAGTAAGTCAGTGGCCGTGAGATGTAAGATTATTTTGACCCACTGGGTATATGTAGTGTTGAGTTTGCAGGAGAAAAATTGTCTTTGTCTGATATATATATATATATATATATATATATATATATATATATATATATATATATATATATATATATATTGAGATGATTCAAATTACGTGCAAGTAGCTATGTAATTTGCATAGTGAAGTTTTACTTTAGTTAGTACGAAATGGTACATTTCATTAAATAATTCTAGATAAGAATGATTGATAAACATTGAGATGTTTGAGAAAGTTAAATATTTCTTAATATAATTTAAATAATGTTAAAATAAGTAATCGACAGCACAGTACATAGAAGTATAGGATATGTTTGTTATCGTTATTGAATTAATTCAAGTTTTCATTTAGTTTTGTAAGTTTATTTTAAGCAATATTCCCTAACGACATGTAATACAGGTTGTGGTTGACAGAAATAATGTTAAAACTAGATTTAGGCTGGTATCAATGTCGCAATTCACATGTACGCAGCCAAGATTAGTGAAAACATTCATATTAGTGCGTTTAACTCATATTAGTGCAAAAATTATGAAAAAACAGAATAAGCACATTAATGAGTGACTATAAAACATAATTCATGCAGCAGCTCTGGGATTATTGTGTGTAATCAACAGTTTATGACCTTAAACTAGTGATTGATAACATTCCGACACTAGTCGTAGAAGACCTATTGAACCTACGAAAGTGGTAAAATAAATTAATTTGTGACTTGAACATTAAGTTTAAACACTTACATTAACAGTTATTGTGTTTAAAAGTGTGAAATTTAACATTAAAATTATAAAAACAAAACGAGGTTATGTTTTCTCCTCGCATATAAATTTTTGTAAAAAGTATTTTAAATTGAGACAATTTATATAAAATAAATTAGTAGAGGAAAAAATAGTAAGGTAGCCTCAATTTCAAGTTATAATTCCTTATATTTATGTCCATTTTTGTTAATTTTAGTTTTTAAGAGTATTGGTAGAATTTAAATAATTTTCCTCTCAAATTGGCCGTAGGCATGTTTAATATGGATATTTGGGTGTAGTAGCATCCCCTATTCATGTAGAGGTAGTATCCAGGCCTGTAAAATTTATAGAATTAGTGTAAAGTCAATAAATAAGGGTAAAAATTAACGTAGTTATTAAGTGTCGGCATTAGTCCGTGTTTGGTTTCAAATTATAGATAAAATAATGTAGATTATGGAAATGTTTTTAGATTTAAGAAATGTTAAACGAGACGAAAGTTATAGGGCTTTAAAGAATTATCGTAATATGAAAATTACAGTATCCAATCAGAATTCAGGGAATATTCTCCGTAACTATAGAAAACATTCGATGATTTGGTTGTCGAGTAAAATCATATAAATACAAGTGCAATAAATTCACACTCTCTCTTGATTTTCATCTTTAGCAACAACTTGCCATAGTAAGCTGTTGCCAAATTTTTTGAAAATAATTTTTAAAACAAATTAACGTCACTTCGGGAATTTAACATAGTGCGATTTAGTATCGGAAGTGTTAACAAGTGTTAGTCTTTTGTCGAAAAATAATTAAATTAAGGTTAGTTTACCTTTTATAAAATTCAGTATCGGAAGTTTTCGACTAGTTATAAAAATATTTCCGCAGTTTCAACTTTGTTCGTTTTTAAATTTACATTGTGAATGTTAGTATGGATATTTAATTGTGTTGTCTTCGTGCTTTTATCATTATACACCTTGTTTATCAAAAGTGTGTTTAATTTACAACAACCTTCAACGATCCATGCTATTCAAAATTTATTTTGAAGTTAATTAAAAAGAAGTGATGAGCCTAAAAATAAAGATTCGTCAATATTCTAATAACAATACTGAAACTTACCTAAATGAATAAGCTGTTTATTTAAAAGAAAACTTGGATGTTCCAGGAGCAGAGTTGCAGTTCGCAGGAGCTGTTGTCTTCAATCAACTTCAGCAGCAGTAACCCACAAAAGGAGGACATTGTATGTGAGTACCTTATTGTTGACATTGATACGTATTTTATATATGTTCATAATTTCAATCCTTTGTAATAATCTTGATGTGCAACAACAGGTATGCATGTCCAAAGGGAATGTTATTTGTTCTAAAAATTTAAATGTTTTATATTAATTGTTGTTCATTCAAACGTAGGTATGCTTACTTGTATGTCGAATTTCACTTTTTGTTGTAGTCGTATCATATGTTTGCGTATTCACAGCGCATGCCCACGTATATTTTTAAAAGAATTTTGTTATGTACAGGGTGTAACACAGGTATTAATGCGAATTAAAAATTATATTTCAATTTACTTAATCAATTTAGATAATATAAAATAAATAAGACATTAACTCAATGTGTCTTAATCATATTAACTATGATTATTGTATTCAAACAATCAATATAATTCAAATTCATAATCATTTATTTTATAATGTTAAAAGTAAAGTTTCTTCTAAATTTTGATCCCTATCCCCTGTTGATGAGTCTCATGTTCTACCAATATTGTTCTACCGACGAATATATTATCAATATTTTTATTTTAAGAGTTATAGCCGATGTTAAAAATTAATAATAATTAATAATTAATAATTAATAATTATATAATTCTATAATAATAAATTATAAATATAAATATAATAAGATAAGTGGGGTTGTAAATAATAGTACAATATATATATATATATATATATATATATATATATATATATATATATATAAATAGAAGTCTGGTGTAAATGGTACGCCACTGAAATTTTTAGTTAAGCGTTGAGTGTTGTGTAAAAGCATATTTAAACTTTGTATAAAGGCTTATCAGTTGGAAGTATTGCAAAATTGTTAAATATAGCCAGATTAATTTTACCTAAGTACTTTGACAATTACCTTTAAACCTGGTCATCGTTATAGGAATGTTCGAGACCATTTGGACTAATTCTTTTCAAATTCATGGATTGGTAGTTTTGTGGCTTGGCCTGTTCGGTTTCCAGATCTCAATCCTCTTGACTTCTTTTTATGGGGACATGTTAAATCATTGGTATATGAAATACCGGTAATAAACCAAGATCTTCTGGCAAGGGTGATAGCAGAATTTGGAGAAATTGGAGATAACCATGGTATGCTTCGAAGAGTGCACCGATCCGTGATTCGTCGAGCTAATTTATTCATTGAGCAAAATGGAGCGCATTTTGAGAATCTATTGTAATAATTTTTTTTTTAATAAAAATTATTCCTGATTTCATCTTAAGTTATTATTGTGCATCAAAAAGAGATTGACTCGTTAGGCGCATCATTTTATAGTATTCCAATTTTCCCGAAAACTACTTACTTTAGAGCTTTACACAAGATAAACATTTTTCGTGTAAAAGACTTTAGATATTCAAAAACTGTCATTAAAATTCATTTTATGCCGATGACGTAGAAGTTACAGGATTAAATACTTCAAATGACCCCTACATCTACGCGTCTGAGATATTTAAAAATTACCTCATACGTTGCACATCACGTCATTCCTTATGTGTTATAAGTCAACCGCCTGTATCTAATAAACTACGCATCCTCAAGGGTATGTTTATGGGACCTTCTTTCCTAATTAGAGGTATACTTTCACCTCCTGACGTTTTTACGGGACATCCTGTATATGTCAATATTTTGAAAAATTGTTTAATAAAGCCAGATTAGTTAACTTACACTTTTACTTGAATTATGGTAAACCTCCCTTACAGTTTAATTGCAAAATTTTATTAAAGTGATGGTTTAATCTACAATTTCTATGAAAACCCATATTATATTACGTGATTTCTTTGGGTTTTTTTTAAGATTGGGTGATATTTATTTCAGAATTTTTTATGACAATCATAAATTTTAACTCACACGATGGTGAATTTGAAAGTATCCATATTACGTCTTACTGCTTTGATTTTATGAATATACAGGATGTGATCAATAAATTTACGATAACGTATGTTTCAAAATTTTATTAAGCATTGGATAATTTCATTTTTATTACTGATTGGACATAAAGATTTTCAAAATTGGATAGACATGTCTATGTTAGTTGTTTTGAGGTTATGATAGATTTATTAAGATTACTGAGACGAAATTTAACGTGCTCTTTTAAAGTGGTGTTATACAAATTGCATGCTTGAACTTGAATGCTGTATAATTTTACCGAGTAGGCTACAATTATTTTTCTCGGACTAAATGTTATTTGTTGTTTTACTGTAAGGCATTGAAACCTAAATTTTAACCATTTTACGTCTTATGGTGAACCCGCCCACCTTCATTGCGACCAACATTGAATGATTTTCAATTTGGGATTAGCGCTTATATTTACATTGCATACCAGAGTAAATGTTTTTGTAGTTCTAATACATGGCATTTAAGCTAGAAAGTCGTAATTATTCAGCTTTTGGCACCTCGGGCCTTGAATTAAAAAAAAAACACTTTCGGTTAGGCGCATTGTAATTAAGTTATACCTGCTACAAAAAGAGATAGGAACAGATACGTCTTGTTGGAGGGCAATAAAAATTATTCCACTTGAAGCAATTAAGCGGTGGCCCTTAAACTGCTACGTTCATTTTTAAAACCATACAAAAGCGTTTATAACATCATATTAAATGGTTTATAATTTTACTAGGTACATTATTACCTACCAACTGCTCGCCCTTACTTATATCAAGCTTACTAATTTATCATTTTCGTATATAGTACCATAAATGCAAGGAAATTATTGGGTAATTTAATGTCTAGGTGCTTGATAAAATCGATTCGTGCGCAAATGCTTTTTGTGCGATTTATCAGGCGCAAGTGTTACACGCTTTTGAAAAATTATACAATAATTTTCTTAACACGAAGGGTATTCAATTAGTGAATTGCATTTCAAAGACCATAAATTTAATCAAGCTGTCATTTATACTGTGTCAGTAACTAATTTTTGATATTTGACAGGATTTACTATGGTATTATCCAGAAAAAAATGCAGTAATAAGTTCAAAATCATAGAAATTGCAATTCTCAGTAACTATGTACAAATGTAACATAACTTGAAATATGTCACATACACAAACATAACATTTATTCTACGCCGTGACATCGTTCATTCACCTCTTCTGAATCACTATCACCGAAATTGTTAATAATTTTACCGTTACATCGAGAGCTTTTTCGTGTGACCACCATTCAGATATTATATTTTCAGTATGAAAAATAGTTTTTTTTCCACGGCTTATTATCACATATTCTTAGCGACTCTTCCCACATTTTCATTACAGCGTCATCGAGGTAAACATTTCCACCTATGCGCTGGTCATAGCGTGTCTTGCAAATTCCCCGAATATTTTGAATAGCATTGAAATGACAGTGATATGGCGGTAATTTCAGTATGATATACTCGTGTCCGCGATTGATGTGGTCCATGACGTACTGCTTTTCATATGTATGCTGTTTAGCAGGATTCAAAAGATCTACTTTCAATTCTGTGTCCGCAAAAGCAATATCTCTCATGTTTAACCACTTTTGCAAATCTTCCTTTTTCCATAAACTAGATGCCATTTTTTTTTCTACACGTGAGTGGTATGATGCGTTGTCCATAACAATTAAAAATGGTTCTTGGTAATATCTGATCATCGCTGCATCCAGGTTACCGTGATAATAAAACAATTTGGAGTGCGCGGCGAATATAGAACTACTAATTTATTACTCTAGCAAAGTACAGGTCGTAGGTTGAAATCCTACTCGAGGTAAACTTTTATTTATGTATTTAATAAAATTAATAATATTTAATTATAGAATTATCTAGGAATACAACTGGTAGAGGTGATAATGGTTGTACGTACTTTTAAAAAAAACTATGATCTTACAGATGCAACATTCCCTTGTCCGTACAGCGCTAGCCGATTGCAACCTTTTTATGCTTGAATCCAATATTATTCAATATTTTATTTAAGATTGGCAGAGATGCTACTAGTAATTCATTTACTGTTAACGTTTTCCTAAGTGCTTTTAACTTAACCCCTTCCTTTTGAGCATAGTTCTCATATATGGTATCCCGTACGGAATGTTTTGGACCTTCTGGTATATCATCTGTTTGAGATTTCCTTTTCTTACTCTCGATGATCTTCTTTAATATAGGTACATTGATCTTCATAGCTTCGGCTGTTCCTCCTTACACTGCCTCAATGCTACGCAATGGTCCAAAGTTATCTTTTTCTCGACAGAAATATTCGTACACGTTAAATACAAGCTATTGGCAACGTTCGATTAAAACTTTTCATCTAGATTTACATTAAATAGTTATTCTTATGTTAATTATCTTCCAATGGCATTCAAATTACATAACCTATAATTAATAATATATTTACGAGTAAAAATGTGACTTTAATAAACTTCATATTAAGAATTTTAATTACATTCCATTGATAATCATAATTTTTGTTCAGTTAAATTACGAATATACAATTTTCGGTTTTTTTAAATGCAATTCTCTAATTGAATGCCAGCCGTGCGAAGAAAATTATTGTCCAATTTCTCAAAATGTCTTAAACTAGTGCTTGATAAATCTCACAAAAATCATTCGTGCGCGAATCGATCCACTTGTCCAATAATTTCCTTGCACTTATGTTATTCTACAGTGCGTTCGTAAAGTAGCGGATAAACTCAATTAAAATTCAAATAGAAGTTTAAAAAGAAAACGCTCGGAGCCGTTGATTTTTATTTTTGATTTAGAATGTTTGTACGTAAAAGTGAAATGTACAGGATGTGTCACGAAAAAGATACGACGTGAACGATATTTTTTTAAATTTCAATCCTGATTTTTTATTGTAGAATTAGAAAGGGTACATATTTTTACGTACGACAAGGTACGTATGGGTAATGTTAATTCAGGGTGTCCTAGGAGAACAAGATTCTGAAGTGTAGCAGAAAGAACTGAAGCACACATTTTAAAATTATGTTAGGTTATGCAGGCTGTTTTAATTTATACTAGGTGAACCAAACATATATTTTGAAATGGTACTCCCTGTATGTTACTTCAAATTTGGATTCTGCTCACTTCTTTCAATACAAGGTTTGATTACAGGGTAGTTTGGAAGATGTGGACATTTTGAAGAAAAAGTCGTACCTAAATGGATACCATGCATCATTTCTAATAAGGAATATTCAAATGATTTTTTTAATAAAATATATTTTGAAACACTGACAGTTTTTGGGGTTAGGTCTAATTTAGTCGTAAAATAATTCCACTAATTTAAATTAAATGTTCGAATTGACACTGTTAACAATCTGACAATAGCCAAGGCAATTAACAAATGATATGCGAACGTTGTCGATGATATATGTGGTAATGTTTCTAATTTCTTGCCGAATTAGTGCTCTCAAATCTTCTAAATTGGTCGGTCGCGTTGCGTATACTTTACTCTTTAAATATCCCCACAAGAAGTAATCTAGAGGATTTAAATCTGGAGATCTGGATGTTCACTCAATTGTCCCTTTCCTACCCATCCAACGATTTGGAAAAACTTGATCAGAATAAGCGTGAACTGGCAAAGCGGAGTGTGGCGGCGCCCCATGTTGTTGAAAAAAGAGGTCAAGGTGGTGCATATCGGGCTCTACTAGATCCGGCTACAACGTTATTAAAGTGGGGATGAAGTCATTTTGAATAAAATCTAAGCATCTCGTATAGGTGAGAGTATCTTCGAAGAAGTCAAGACCTATCACTCTTCTATCACGCACTAAACGTTCAATTTTTCAGGGTTTCGGGTGTGATATTCCGTGAATCAATGAGGATTTCCGTTTGCCCAACAACGACAATTTTGTCTGTTCACATGGCCGTTTAAAGCAAATGTTGCTTCGTCAGAAAAAAATATTCTTTCTACAAAATTGGCGTTACTAAAATATAACTGTTGCGTTTGTTCACGAAATTCATTTCGCCGTTCAAAATCATCTTCAGACATCTCGTTATTAACCGTGTCCGTACTGGTGGTATTAAAATTATCTTGCATTGATAACACAATGTTTAACTGATCTTCTTCACTTATTGAGTTTCGACTAGATTATCTCATATCCCAAACATGTCCAAATTTCCGAAATTTCGCGTCAACTCTGCTTACCATGCTTTAGGTAATGGACGATGGATCAGGGTGAGTTGCATTAAACAACGGAACCACTTCTGATGGAGTGCGCGACATATCTTCGAAACCAAGCATGCACATGATTTCTATTCTTTCACGTTCGGTTAATTCATTCAAGCAGTTGCTAGATAAACTTACGATAACAATGCAGTCGCCTATCAAAAAGCTAAACACAAGTTGCTAACGTGCAAATAATTAAAATAATTTTAACAAAATGTACTATTGAATGTTTTCTTACATTGACAATGGCACCAAACAAACTCTTGTCACATCATCCATGTTTCTCAAGTGTTGTTTATCGCCATGGTTACTGTAGATAAGCTCACGATAAGAATGTTGTCGCCTATCAAAAAAATGGACACACGCAAATAATTAAAATAATTTTAGTGAAAGGCACAATTTAATGTTTTCTTACATTGACAATGAATTTTTTTCACTTTTAAGGTTTACGATAATTTTTATTCAATATTTGTTTATGCAACCATCGTCCATATTTACCTTGTTGGACGTAATTTTTAATTCTGGAATAAAAAATTGGGGTTGGTGTTTAAAAAAATGTCGATGACGTCATATCTTTTTTTGACACACCCTGTATATTTAATTTTTACCTAAGAAAAATTCTAAATTGAAAATAAAAAACGACGGGTCCAAGCGTTTTCTTCCTGAACTAAAAAAGCAGGTAATAATGTACTTGATAGAATTATAAACCATTTAATATAATGTTATAAATGCATTTGTATTGTTTTAAAAATAAATGTCATACCTAGTCCTATCTTTTTTCGTTGCAGTTACAATGCCCGTAACGAAGAGTGTCTTTCTTAGACACGGTGCAGAAATTGGATAATTACAACTTTCTTGCTTAAATTCCAAAGACTGTGTTGTGCAATGCAAATATACGCGTTAAGCCCATATTCAAAATCATTTATTTTAAGCACTATAGTACGTCTCCTCCCTATTTTGTAGTATAACCATTTTAAGGAAGAAATGGACCAAAATATTTATATATTCGTACTAGTGCAGCGAGGTATACTTAAAACCCGTTTCTGCATATCATTGCAACATCAAACAAAAAATTCAAAATACATTTCATATTTCCAGTAATCACTAAATGTAAAAAATATTTGACATTTAGCTTGCATTGAAACAAACTTCTATATAACTTTGAACCATTTCAATGTAGTTCATTAAGCTACTATATAACCAAACAAAAGTTATTTCAACGTTTATAATTATGTAGAGGAAATGGAAATAAACAGTTTCGTGTTTTCATCGAAATTAATTATACGATACTATATTAGTTTGATTTGTGTTTAAACGAAACAAGAGAAAAAAGTGATTACATTTCGTAATTGAACTAAAAATTTGCCTTGGTGTGTAATCGAATCGTGTAACCGGAACTAATATTGATTTTCATCTCAATGCGTAGACAGGAAAATAAAGTTGTGTGGAATATGAAGGTTATGAAAAATGGCTGTCAGTTATTATTGAAAGCTGCTGAAAGAAATTAACTGTTTGATAGACTCTGTATTAAAATCATAAAATTAAACTTTTACTATAAATTTTGTGCGTTCAAAATTACAACTATTGAATTTTAATTAAATGTTTTCATTGTTTGCATATTGAATGGTACATAAAAGTGTTTACAATTGCTTACAGAGTAATAAACATAATTAGTGGATTATTAAGTATTTTTAATTAATAACATTTTATAAATGAACTATTAACATGCTGACATTAATATAGAACTTTCAACTTTATCCAGTTAACAATAGGTAACTATGGTAGAAATAATGTTTCGTAGTTTGGGAATCTGTAGCTTATTATCTCCGAATTAAGGCGTTGTTCCATGGACCAAGAACAGCTGGATAACTATTTATTCCGTTACCTATACAATTGACGAATCTGAACAAACTTATGAAAACCTAAAATATTTTACAACGAGGTCTTGATGTTGTTTATGTCTTCATGGTGATCGTAGAATAAGGCGTGAATAGATCTACACTTTTTGTACGTCAAATGTACGGCGACCCCTCGTTCCGTATTATACGGGACTGTCCCTTTTTTAAGCTCACGATTTCGTATATGTAAGTATTTTATTAAATTACGTACATACGTCGTCCCATTTATGACGTTTAGAAGGAATGCATTAGGGATGGATGATATGTATTGTAGCGTGCCCCAACTACCCTATCTTGGAAAGCGTAATTTGAACTTATTTGCAATAATACAAATTCAAGAACAAAGCAATCGCTAAGTGTCTTATCTTGACTTGACTGCCAATAATGTCACTATTACTCAAATTAATTGTCTGCCTTGCTTTGACTTTCCGGGCAATAACTAAAACATTAGAATTTATTTGCAAGTCTGATATTTAATGACTCGCAAACCTCAGACCTGATTAAACGAAGTGGACGTCTAGTGTTAGGTACGTTGTGCTATCAAAATTAGATAGGCTGGATGAGGTATGTGTTGCATCATGAGGGGCAGGTAAAAAAATGAAACTGCTCAAATTATAATCAATGAGCGTTGCGCAGCGGTGGTTCAGCCCGTTAATCTACTATTGGGGGAAAGAACCACCAATAAAACCCACTTTACTCATAAATAAGTAATTGCACAAGTACATTAATAAATCATATAACACCAAAAACAATGAAAGGGTTATATATATAACAAAACACCACTAATCAGGTTAAAGTGCGTACAAAATTATAACATTAAGAGAAAATTAATGAAAAGCAGTTTAGTTACACAGAAACACAATAATAAAAAAAACACGTGTAGTCACACGCACAATTGGGTCAGAAAATCTAAATAAAAATCAAAATAGAAATTTTAACACCAAACATGTGGCCCTTTAAAACCAATCATGCCGGTCTTTAAGTAAATAAGCACATAACACAAAACAAATTACGGTACATATAAAATGCAATAACAGTAAAATTGCACAGGTGATAAGGTAAAGGCGAGGACAAAAGAAAATAGACAAGGAACTTGCACGTACCCAATTGTTTAGTGACCACTAAAGCACAGAATACTTAAATCAAATTACAATAAAGCAGATACAAAGAGAAATCAGCTCGCAAGCAAATAATTCTACTTAAGGAAATTGACAAAAAAGAACTCATTAAGACAAAGCCTTACAAGAGTAAGTTATAAATAGATCTCTAACATCGTTACCGATATATAAGTTTGAGTGCGTTAGAAAAATATCGTCCTCCCTTCTCCGGTTACACACTCATCTATATAACAAATAAAAACAACAGAAATAGAAATTCGAGGTGTTTAATGGTCTGGCTTGGGAGTATGTACCTACTGGCAATTGCCTTTTACAATTAGTAACCAGCGGTATACTATACCCATTCACCAGCCACCTCTACATAATTATAGGCATAACTAATAACTAACAATGCTAATT
Organism: Vesta saturnalis; assembly: GCA_036346205.1. Lineage (NCBI taxonomy): Eukaryota > Metazoa > Arthropoda > Insecta > Coleoptera > Lampyridae > Vesta > Vesta saturnalis. Next base: position 425,760 of record JARFJB010001852.1, on the reverse strand, counting down.
CACACAAATACTAAAGTGAGAGGGCCCTGTACTGTCTTCTTATTTTAGCAGATTTCATCTTAATGAGTCCTCGTACGAACAGGATACCTTAGGAAAACAATGTTTGGTATTTAATCTGTTATCTAGGCTGGTAAGAATGATTTGCTGCGAGCTTTCGGTTATATAAAAATACATACTTACACTAGAATAAATATTCCCGTAATTGATCGCAGACACAAATCGTTAACCTACGCGGTTTAACTTCAAAAAGGGTGACCGTTATTTATAGATTAATATTTGAAACACACATTACAACTAACACTCGAAAAAAAAGACAAATTAGTGCTGGCTAATTCAAAACGCACGAAATATTTTTAAAGACAAACTGTTTAAAATGAAGGAATTTAATTAACCCAAAAATCGATTTGGCTCGATTGACACTCTAACTGTAACTGCTCCCTCTTCGATTTCAAAACTAACTATATTTCCCCCCGAAAAACCACCCCCGTTTTTCAAAAGTAATAAAAAACAAGAAACATTAATTTCCGTTGGAACAGTTTCATATTAATTATGGCACATCTTAATTTTAAAAATACGCATTCGTCCGTAACCCCCTTTATTTCTCTCGAAGTTTCAAGTAACAAACAAAGAAGAAGATTCGTTACACTCCTTCAGTAAAGGGTACACCTGTCATTCACCCCTAACATGTGTTTACATACATATTGGTTACAAACAGTCCTCCATTCTTTACATAAAAATATATAAATAAAAATATTTTGAAAACAGCAAATTACGACGTATTATTAAGATATTAAAAATCCACTAATTATCTTTTCTATCATGGTAACAATGGCGATTTGATAAACGTTTATTACAATAATAAATTTTCGCGGTCCGCTACCTACAGTATCGATGTATTAAAAACACTCAATGTATAGTACAGATACATCCAATTCAACCGATGTATTTTTAACGCTTCGATATAATCGATGTATCGATGTTTTCCATTTGATATATTGAATTGAGTATTGACCACTATTGAATACGTATGCAAGGACATGATACGGTAGATACGTGTATATCGGATATCTATACTGAAACATAATCAAAATGCGATACCCGAATATCGATATTTTCTCAACGATGCTCATCCTTGAATAATAGTATAAAATTATAAAAACAATCAATGTATTGCAAACATCGATTTCGCCATCCGATATATTCCATCGAATAGGGATGGATATTGGAAAGAAACATCGATGCTTTTTCGCAATGTCCACCCCTAGAATAAATCATAGTCTAAAAAGTACGAAAAAGAGCTTCAGGTAAGGCACAATAGGATTATATCACAGATTCTAAAATTTACGAGACTATTCTAGCACTTTTGCCGACTTAAATAAATATCGCTTATAAGGCAATATTAAGTATCAAGTCTAGCGCGAAAAGAATTTGTTTACAACGGTCTCTTGGAAGTGCCGAAAACCCCGGTACGTGTATATAAATATGGTGTAAGCAGTTCGTTAGTTAATACATAACTGTTTTAAATAAGTAACCATTATAGTATAGTGTGTATCTAGAACGGTAGAAAATCAAAAAATGCCAAAAAGAAAGTGTACATTTAACCCTAGTAACCCCGAAATCGGATCAAAAACAACCCAGAATTCGAATTTTCTTGTACAATTTCTTTCAGAAGCTAATACGTTGTTGTGCTTCTAGATATGCTTATTCCTATTCTGTCTGTCACATGATGCCGAAAACAAAAATTTAAAAATTGGTACCTAAATTTTTTTATTACTTTTGTTGCGTGAGGTAACCATTTCGGTACTTCGCGTATTGCAGTGTACTAAAAAAAGAGCCCGTGATAATTCACGGGGACTAGAAAATGAATTATTCAACGCAAGCTTACGTATCATGCCCCACCCGTTGTTACGCCAACGTCGTACAGGACATAAAATCACCGCTTTTGTAGGATCCGGACCCCAACAACTGAACGACAATTCTCCGATGTAGTGCGATGCGCTTGGCGCATCGCCCGACGGACGAAGCCGAAGGTACAGAAAGTCATACATACATGAAATTAACAATTTTAGTATTGGATAATGTGTTATGCATGTTCGTATATGTCGCTGGATGCATGAATTTTATTGGTAAGAACGGTCTGGGGAATTTACAGAAATATACATGTTTGTCCTATATCTAAATCAAATCAGGATTCAAAATTTACTTTTAGTTGGCTGTTATCGTTTGGTCATAATGAATCCAAATACAATTCCGCTAACTGCCAAGCTTTCAGAAGAAATTGATTATAGTGACGAAGACGTTTCTGAAGTGTGCAGCAAAGTAGACGATAATGAATAATTTGAGAGCATCTGTTATCGTGAATCTGGAAGTGACGTTTCCGATTTTTAAGAGACGGATGATGAACTCGTTGCTTGAGCAAGTGAATATATTTTGTGAAATGAAAAGAATTCGGAAATGTAGTATGAACTTACAGTCCGTACTTAATATTATTAAAGACATTGTAGTTTGTTACACAAACGATAAAGTTTGTGCATCAGTGGAAGACTATAATAGTAAACTTCAGGATAACCGACAAATGAAGACTTGGAAACAAGTTGACGCTGTTTAATTAAAAGCATTTATGGGTTTACTTACTGCAGCCGACCGTTTTCATGAACCCCAAGAAAGCATAACAGCTTTGTGGAAGAATATTACAGGTTTTAAACGTCAGACATATACAACTGTTATGGGCAGAAGTAGATTCAGAGAAATCATGCAATTTATAAGGTCTGATGACATGTCAACTAGAGGGGAGAGGCTAGGAAACACCTAATATGCACCATCAACATAAAATTCATAAAATTCATGAATGCAAGTACAAAACAGAAATTATTTCCTTTTATAATGAAATCAACCGTGGAATGGACACACTTGAAAGGATAGTTAGACAATAGTTATGCGTAAGCACTACTAGAAGGTGGCCTTTTGTGCTATTTATGCTTTTTATTGATGCAGCGTACAATGCCTTTGATATTTGGCTACAAGAGAACCCTAGCTATGGAAGCAAACGAAAAATTTTTCTTGGAAATCTTGAAAATGGAATGACTAAAGAAAATATAGAAAGAAAAGGAATAAAAACAGAAAAAGATGGGTTTTGGCAGTAAGAACCGCTGTCCAAGCCAGATGTTGGATGTTGCAGAGGAAAACGGCAACCGACCAAGGCAAAAAAGATAGACGTGTCACATGTGCATTCAAAGTGATAATAAATAGAAGTATAAATTGTGCACAAAATTCGTTTCTCCTTCGTATTCAATTGTAAAAAAGCATTTCATGTAATACATGCCAGGATGTTGAGTAAGTATAGACGTTACATCGAATGTAGATTTCTAAATATCCAGTTTTAAAAAATACGTAACTTGTTCGTTTAATAAATAACTTTCAAAAAATTACTAAGTACGGCCCAGAATATCAGAGAGTAATAAATCATGTTATTAGTGAAATAATGTCGTTTTTTGCATGGAAGCACCAAACAGAAATCAGTAGCAAACCGGGCTAGTTAAAACGAAGGTGCCATAAATATGTCATCTTGTACTACAGATACTATAACGGCTTTATAGTTTCTTCCATGATAACATCAAGTTCTTACATACGCTGTTTCTCTTTAATTACACGATCAGCATACATTTTCCACTCTTCTGCATTGACATTATCTATGGCATTAAAAGCTGTCGCACTTCATTTAATTTAAAGGCCGTACCGTTACGACCTACTTCACTTTTTATTTGAGCCCAAACTATGCTACGTGTCTAACCAACCAAATGCATAAAATGGTGAGTTAATTAGCTCGACTACTAAACTCAGCCAAACGGTTTTGAGACCGCAGAGCACTCGGATAGCGTGGGTGTGGATAGACGCAAAGAAGGTGGTTAGGTTAGTTAGAAAACAAAACGATATTATAGACAGACAAATAGGGAGAACAAACAAGAAATAGGCTGAACAAACTTTAAAGAAAGGAAAGGACAAATTATTAATTCTTGAAAGGGAGACCCTGTAAAGCTTGAAACAGGAATCAACAGGAATAGAAATTAAACGACAATTCCCTTAATAAGCGTAAATTTATTTCTAATTTCCCAAAAACACTATTATATGCAAACTTTTAATATATATGTTTTCATGAATAATCATACATAATACCATTCATACATCGTCTTATACTGCATGCATATCGGAACATGCAATTTTCCCCATAACCCTCACTAAACATACATTTATACAAAAAAAAAAATGAACAGTGAATCTGCGTAATTGAGTGCAGGTATGAATATTTACACAGACGAAGGCAAGCCACGAGATTTACTGGTGATAACTTCACCTTTAAATTACCTGAAATTATTAATAACCCCTCCGGGACGCTGAAAGATCTTTCCCTAAAAAAAGAAATTTATATACATGTAAACCACCGTAATAGTGGACGTTAGAAAGATAACCATCCAGCTTGTCTTTCGTTTCACAATATACAAGTAAACCCCTCCCCCTTTAAAAATGACCAATTCAATGATCTGAACACTCTTACCCTCAATAAAAGAAACTTGATAAACAAGTAATATGACAGAGACAACCGGTATACAAAATTTATAAGTTATGCTGTTAGTTTCTGCTACTGCGCAAACGATAGCATAAACAGTAGTTGCAATAAAGTGGTAATAAAGGTGGAAGCTATAATTAACACCTAACCGGATTATGCCAAAATGCAGTAATAATCAATGATGACTTTGGCTAAAGTAAATACACAAACTATTAGTTACTGGTTGGATCAATTTACAACAGTCTATAATATATTAGAGAAATGTTTATAAACGTTAAGTCGTAACAAAGGTAGCAATTTATTAAGCCGTTTTAGTATGGTGAATTTAAAAACACTGCTTTGTAGATGCTGTAGTTATCTGACGGTAGTATATAATCGATGATTGGTTCAAAAGTAAATTCCACGTTACAATTTTGTTAATACAAAATAGAAAGATCTAACCTTTTCCTGACGAGTACTTCAGTAGTTAGTACCGTTCCCTTTCCATCTTAGTACTCTCCAATGACACCGAGACATCCACAATTGAGACACAGTTACTAGTCATTTAAGAGTTTTTCCAATTTAAGAGCGCATCGGAGCAAAACTAAAACGAGATGAGGAGGTATATAACGTAATCTTAACAGCAAACATTAAACGAAAAAGACGAACAAGTAAGCGAGGGAAAGCAGAGAAACAAAGAAGCAGAAGAAGCTAAAAAGGTAAGGAATATAATAGCAATTTAATCGCATAACGTTGTTGTGTAGATCGAAGGCGAGCTATTTGTGACAAGCTACCACGACTTGGTTAAATATACTTCTTTTAATTTTACATAACATATTTCAAGCCTAGAAGCAATATTCTAAGTATAAGGAGATTGAAAAAAATCAAGTTAACTCACCATGTGGGTGTACGCAATATATATTTTTACATTCGCCTAAATGCGATTCAAATTATTACTCCAACGAATATAGAAATATTATTTTCTCGAAGAACCCTCATGTATACATGGTGGTTTACACCGCGAAAATTAAACTGAGGAATTCTATACAATATAAATTTTTACACCACAACAAGATGGTCGTGTTAAAAGGTATTCAACACAATTGCCCTTATCAAATTTTGTAGGAATGTTAAACAGATCTTTGTTTTCAAATAAAACCTGATTGGTAATATGCAATTATATAATGGTATCACCATCTAGCGGTGATTTAGCAAAGTGATAGGTACCTATAAAAATATAAGAATTTGAAAATAACCAGAACCTACGTATAGATGGCACTAGCAAGTTTAGGAATTTTTGTTTTTGAAATATAACGGTAAATACGTAAAGAAATAAGTCATTTATAACGTAGAAAAGTAAACGCAATAAAGGAAAATTATTTAATCCATTATAATAAATGGTGAAGGCAGTAGATACCGAAAAGTTAAATCATTAAGATAGAGAAATAATTAACGAGTAAACTGAAGTAAATAACAACCCTAACGATTCAGGCTACAGATAACTTTTGTTTTTCCAAACAGTAATAATCAGAAAAAAATTATAGAATCGAACAGACAGTATCCGATATCGGATACGTTACAACTAACTCTATGGGTTGAGTTCCCAGTGATATGGTGTTCACACTTAACAAATTGTTGCTGATGCTGATTTGTTATAGCTAAACGCTCTCGTTTGGTCAAATTTTTTGCAAATTGTATCTGGTCTGATGTTAACCGTTTAGTAATGTCTCCCTTTTTAGATGCAACTATTAGTAACAGTTCGACTTGCCTAGAAAGGTAACTTGCATTATCCAGAACAATTACAGCTTTCCGTGGAATGTTTACTATCATTTGTTCAAAATAATCTACAAAAACATCAGCGTTCATATCTTCGTAATAATCATCGCTTGTATGCTTGGACTCAAACACAAGTAAACCATTTTTTAAGAATACATTAGCGCTACCTGTATGTGTAATAAATAGTCGTCGACCTTTGCCCGATGGTGGATTTATTCCAGTTGACCAATACTCTTGGACTGCTTGATGGCGACTTTTAACAATTTTATCGTGCCAAATTTTTTTTACAGTATATCCGTCGCTCCACCAAATCTCATCGAGATAAAGGTTTCCCGTCCTTCGGCACGAAACTTCTTCATTTCACGAAGGTATTTGGGTCTTCAAGACAGTTTGGAGATTATCAACTAGCGTCGATTTTGGATTCAATTTTTCCCACGAACAGTTAAGTTCCAGTAGTGTCCTGTGTAGTATCGACCAAGATAATTGTAGCCCATCAACGTCTTCCTTTAGTACCGCTACTATTTTGTTGAGAGTAAGAATTTCTTTATTGAAGTAGAAGGAATGCATTTTTCTTCTGATTTGAACCTTTTTTTATTCACTTAAACATTGTTGTTTTCTTCCTGTTGAGCAAGCCGGTTCTTTCAAGACTCCCTCTTTTTGTTTTTCTAACAATCTATATGCTGTTGACTTCCCTACTCTCGTCATATTGGAACACATTGCTATTACACTATCTACACTGTTTGTCGGATTTTGATACTTTAAAAGATTATATACATTCAGAATGATAATCTCTTCATTCTGCGAGAGCGAACTTTCAAATGGTTTGCTGGAGAAAAATCGGGAGATGTCATTTTCACCACCGTTTTCAATCAAAGCTGAGCATTTTAAAGTACCTGTCTTGAAATAACAAATGTGGTAATTGCATTTTAATGCATCCCCCATTAAGTGAGTCATATTTTAATTTACATATAATTAGATAATAATGTAACGAGTACCTTCTAAACTTATACAAATTTTCTTGGAATCCTGTACAATAATGTATTATCTGCTTCAGTAAAGCTGACGTTTGTATTAATTCAATCTCAAATAATTTGTGCGCAACTAAAAAAGATAGAGCTGTCGCTTTATTTTTTATTAAATGAAATGCTAAATTGAATTACCTAAATTAACCTAATGGCGCGGGCGTCACAAACGGTTTCTCTGCGGAAATTTGAAACAGATCAAATTCACATTAACAAACACTATTTGGTTTGATAAAAAAAATGTAGTTACTTAGACAAAGACTTAGACACTAAATCACTTTTCGTATGTATTCATAGGTCATAATTACAATTACAAGTATATTTGTTTAAAATATGTCATGCGAACATAATGTACTGAAAGATCAATATACTTCACAGACCTTATACTATATGCCTTTAATAGTTACGCCACTGACCTGTCGTTGTCAAGATAATTAATTACTTTCTGGTATTCTGGGACGTAATATAGTTGTTTTTCTTAAATATAAGAAACGCATTAGATATTTTATATATGTAAGGAAAGCAAAATAGTTATTTACCTAACTAGTTCGGAAAGTTAATTTTCCCGCATGTGCTCGACCGCAGGGAGTGCTGCATTTAATGCAAATTCGGGAAAATATATTCCGAACAAGTTAGGTACAAAGTTTTTTGTAACGAATAAATTAATAAAATTAAAAACAAATAAACAAATTGTTTGGTTTTTTATTCTAAATAAATTAGTAGCATAGCCGGCATTATAATATTGCATTGTTGTTATGGTTACATGTCAACAAAAATTCAAACGTTGAGTCGCTATTTCCTTTAAAATGATTTTTGTTAAATTTGTGAAAAATGGGCGATTCCGAAGAAATTCTGACGCCACCTGATGTTAAAGAAGCAGCCAATAGCCATTATAACAGCAGCATTTTGATTCTACTACCAATCATACAACGTAATTACCCTAGTTTCTGTTGGAAAATAAAAAACACCGCAGTGCGGGAAAACAAGTTTTCCGTGCATCGGGAGTAACCGGAAAATGCCTATTTTAAAGCTATGAGTACAAAAAATATTTTTCCGCCTCCCTCTATCGAAAGCACACACTTTCCTGCCTCATATTAGGCAAGAAAGTCATACTTTTCCTCCCTGGAGGAAAAGTACTTTTCTTCCCTACCTTTTCTATTATATTTAAATTTCCAGTTTTTATTTATAGAACACTCTATATATTTTTCAAAACGGTAGAATTTAGTTATGAATACTACATCAACTTAACATTTTAAATAAGTATTTTGACGTAAAAATTTGGTTAGATTTTCGAGTTAGGATAAAAATATTGCAGCATGCTACGGACGACAGTTCTCAAAGTGATTGACATTTTTAACAGTGTTAAAGTGGGCACCCAGTTCACGTTTACTAAAATTTAATAATGCTTCAAAATAAGTGTTTCAAGCGACTTAGAATAAACAAATACACCACCCTATATTCTAGAAGAAGTAAATATAGCGCGAAAGAGGGTTCTCTTACCAGAAAAAACCAGAGAGAGATATGAAAAACAGTACTCACATTATAAGAAATGGGCAGAAGAAAAGCTTATCTCCAATTATTCGGAAAATGTAATACTTGGTTACTTTTCGATATTAAGTAAAACATTAAAAGCATCAACATTATGGTCAAAATATTCACTGCTACGCACAAAGGTGCAAGTAAAGACGAACATAGACCTTAAACACCAAAATTAATAGCTTTTTTAAAAAGCCGAAACGCAGGATTCAAACCCAAGATGAAGTAAACACATTTTTAATAGAAGCCCCCGATGATGCATATTTATTAATGAAGGTAAGATATTGTCAGGAGGTAGGTAGGCAGGTATTTATTAATATTACAAGAGAGTGTGGATAAATTGATAATATAATTAGTTATTATAAATATCTGTCAACAACTCAACCCACATTAATCACGGGTTTCGCAACATTATACTTTTATTCCTGGTGGCGGAGTGGGTGATCGCACGGTTCACGTTTGGGCTAGACCTGCAGGTGGCAGGTTCAATCCCGGGATAAAGAAGTTATCTTTTTTTGTTTTTAATTTTTTAAATTGTTGGTTTTGATTTATATTACAGTAGGCTACTAGGTAATGTGAAAAATAAATAAAAAATGATAATTTAATTCATAGGTTCTCCTTGTGTTCGGAATTGCTGGAGCAGGTACGTGTGACGAGCTCATTAAAATGACGTAGGATGACATTGAAGACAAAGGCACTCTTATAATAGTAAATACTCCCAACTCAAAAATAAATTCACAACGGTCATTTATAATAAATCTTTCACTAGTCAATGGCCCAAATTATATTCAGATTTATAAAAAAGGCCACAGTTTCAGAAGAACTTCTGCAACTCTATTAGTAAATGCTGGTGGAGATATTTTAACTCTGAAACAGTATGGAGGTTGGAAATCAACGTCCATGGCAGAAGGCTATGTTGAACAATCTCCGCAAAAAAGAGAAAAATTTCTAAACAAATAATGGGAATCAATTAACAAGTTCAAATTGATCGTAATCAACCCAGTACTTCTAGAGGTTATCAAATTTGCAACAATGTGCTCAGCGAGAATACTACCAATACTGCTTTGGATCTGGCTTCATCACTATTTTCCAGTGGTATTCATATTACAACTGCTCAGAACGTTCGATATTAATATCACTAACACCTCAGACATAAACCAAAATAAAGCATTTCTTAGTTTTAATGTTGATAATTTTGTTATTTAAGTATAGGTATCATAAATAAATTTTCAAATGAATGAGTCGTTATTTGAGGTAGGCGGAAAAATCATACGTATTACACGGGAGTAAAGAGCCTTTTTCTCCTTTGAATGTTTACTGCCTAAACTTCATTCTCAAGAGAAACAGTGACACTTTCCTCCCTAGTAATACAAATAGCTATTAAATAATTATGAATAGCAAATCGCAATAGCTTTGAATTTACGGGGTAGCTAGGGTTAATAGAAGTTCGAAAAGTGAGTATCCATTTATCAAAAAGACAACCTCAAATGATAATGTAAAGTGCTTAAAATGTTGTGTACATTTTGTTCTTGTGGATAATAATATCTTATTAATTATGCAATTTCCAACATTGTATGTGTGTGCATTTGCCTAACCTCCAGACTGCTATTAATATAGTCAGAAGGACCTTAATACCATCAAAAATAACCCTAAGACCAACTCCAAGTCCAAGACCTAGGTCCAGATCCAGCCTCCAGCACCAAAACCAGTCCCTTACGTGAGCATGTGCAAAAAAGGCTCTAATTAGGGTTGACCTAGAAAAGAAACCATGAGGGTTGAAAATACGTATCCTATACGTGAGCTGTCATAAAATAGAGGTGAAAAAACACGCCCTACACGTGGGTGTGTAAGAAATAGGGGTGAAAATACACGTCCTATACGTA